>CAAKHB010002823.1:59906-117887 GCA_901007665.1 Aeoliscus strigatus | reverse complement strand
CCCCCCCCCCCACCCCTTCATCTGTTCTTCAGTTTGCAGAAATGGCCTGTGGCAACATCACTGTGTTACTCAACGGCTCTATTGAAAACGCGTTCAACAGGAAGAGGTAAACAAACGATGAAAAACACAATACCATCTGAAGAGTGTTTGGTCCATAATGAACGTGCATGTTTTTATCTTACAGCATGTTTGGAAGTGTTGAACTGGACAGTCTGAGTCCCAAACAGGTGAATTACGTCAACATAAAGGTGGTGACCAACCTGGAGGGACCGTCAATGTGAGAACCAGAACAGAAAATACGTAAACAATCGCCTGTAAACAACCAATAACAACGTATTGGCTCATTAACTATGAACAAATCTTATGAGTGTAAATGAATGAGCATCCTACATCAGCGTCCCCGTCATGAACCGATCTTCTCCCCTGCAGAGAGTCCTGCACACACGGATCCGTCGTCGACCTGATCCGAATCCTCCAGGCCAGAGGTTTCCGCTGGACCTGCACCGACGACGACCAGTAAGTGTCGGAAAGGATCCGGTGATCCACCAGCCGCGGCTCCCTGCAGATGACGCAAAGAGAAACATGAATCCTGTGTCCACAGCACCCTGATGGTCCTCCAGCAGATCCAGAACCCCCAACACTCGTCTGGCGGACACAGGCAGGGACGATGTGACAGCACTGAAGACACACACATTTAGAAATATATGTAGAGATTATAGAGATTATATATAGAGAGTTTTTTCAAATTTTGTACACGTTTAAATGTTTGTGAGACGACTGTAAATAAAGTTTTTTGTGTATATTTTCATCCCTGAGCGGTTTCATTTCTGACATCATTGTGCTACAACATGAGCTGAAATGTGCTCGGAGGGAAACGCAGCAGCGAACTGACAATCACACGTTGTCGTGGGTGATTTAATCAGCACGTCAGGGACTGGCGCCGCGTACGTTCTCACATACCACAGAGACAAACAACAGGACGAGACCGTTGCTCGTTTTCTCACGTTAGTCAAAGTTTCTGCACGACGTCATTGCCTTGCCAATGGGACGATGGGGTCAAACGTCCACACAGGTCCTGTTTGTTCAGTGGATCTTCCACGTTAAACCGCTCACTTTGTGACAACGAGACCTTTTTCTGTTTCATTTAAGATGTGGACTTCCTCAGCTGAACTGTAGTAAAAACACCAGATTAGAGGTGGAGGTGTGTGTCTGGACTCGTCTGCAGCTCTCACCCCCCCCTAAAAACATTCACACGCGTGTGCTTCATCTTCATTTCACATTTTAAACTGGCACCTGTCACCAGATTGACTTTCCTCATAATACCTGTAATTGATGTAGAAAGGTGCGTGCTGAGACCTGCCGAGTCAGTGATTATGATTATTAACGGTTCTTCCAAAGAAACTCCCACCAGCGGCTGGATTCAAATACAGGTGGCACAGGAACTTTACTCTGCTGTATAACAAATACTTGACTGAAAAAAAACATTCCAAGGTGACAAAGCAGCCATGTTTGTCTGTATTTTCATACCCGTAAAAAGTTTGGACACTCCTCATTCGGTGTCAGCGTCGGTCACCGAAAGCTGGATCTCATCTACATATTAACATGTCAGATCACTCGTTCTCCTTCCAGTAACCCAGGAAGTGAACTGGCACCTCCTCAGATACCAGTCCATTCAGGAGCTGGACTGGAACCGGCCCCCTCCAGTCCCCAAACCAAGTCTCTACATTGGAAAACCATTTCAGGGGGTTTTGACCTCTGGAGAGAGTGGTCAAAGCAAATCATCTAGAAAAGACGCTTTACTTCATTCCAGACGTGGTCCTTCATAGTTCGGATGCCTCCAGTGAAAATCTGCAACGTAGTCATGAAAATGAAGAAAAACACAATGGGAAGGTGACAAGGTGACAAAGTGAGAAGGTGACAAGGTGAGAAGGTGTCAAGGTGACAAGGTGAGAAGGTGAGAAGGTGTCAAGGTGCCTTTGACGACCGGTGCTATGAAATTAAATCAATATCCCCGTTAAACTGCATCAGTGATCATTTCACAGCGGTAACAGTCGGTTCCAGGTGTTCCGGTTGAAGGTGAGAAGATCCTGATTGGAGCAGACGCGGGCGCGCGCGCGCACACACCCTATAAACGCTCGTGCGGGCCGCATAGGTGCTGCACCACGCGCAGCAGCCACCAGCCGCGGGGTCGGGGACGCGGGGGATGGAACCGGAGGGACGTTACCGGACGGCGGGCACCCGGCGGAGGCGGCTCCTCCTGCCGCTGTGCGTCCTCGGGGCCGTGGCGCTCGCGGGTGTCATCGCCGCCGCGGTGGTTCTGTCCCGGACGGAGTCACTGCGGAGGACGTTCCTGGGGAGGTGTGAGAAGAAGTCGGAAGGGTGAGCTGACTTTTATTTTTAGACGTAATCAGGACGACACAGAGAAGAAGTTTGAAGGGTGAGCTGAGTTTTATTTTTAGACGTCATCGGGACGACAGCACGAGTCACGTGAAGAGGGACTAAATCAGATGTTCATGTGTGAGGAAATAAAGACTAAATATCATAATACTAAATATACACAATAATACAGCGTATCTACAATCAGTGAGAGGGTGAAGGAGCTTTTACTGCCGTTAAACATTGACTGACTGTTCGCTGACCTCTGTAATAACTATAATAATGTCCTCACTCCCTCTGTCCTCTGTCCTCACTCCCTCTGTCCTCACTCCCTCTGTCCTCTATCCTCACTCCCTCTGTCCTCTGTCCTCACTCCCTCTGTCCTCACTCCCTCTGTCCTCTGTCCTCACTCCCTCTGCCCTCTATCCTCACTCCCTCTGTCCTCTATCCTCACTCCCTCTGTCCTCACTCCCTCTGCCCTCTGTCCTCACTCCCTCTGTCCTCTATCCTCACTCCCTCTGTCCTCACTCCCCTGACTCCAGCAGTGACTCACTTGGACTCCAGACAAAAGACATGAATTTGCAGTTCTGCCAAAAATAAAAAGCTGCTGTGAAAGGCTTTTATCTGGATTGCTTCAATCACAGTTCCAGAATTTGGAGGAATGAGTGGCTGAGGGACGATGGATGTTGTGGATGAATCATTTCTGTCACCGTACCCTGGGGCAGCTCCTTTCCTGTTTCCCTGAGAGTAGATCAGAGATTCTGCTGGTGCCTGTCGGGTTGTGTTGCTCCATCTGAGCCCTTTGAACACCCCCGGCCGTCTGTGTTCAGGCAGGATTGTCAGAAGATGTGGGAGGCGTTTGAAGGAGCCTACGTTGGACGAGACCCTTGTAATGTCTCCATGGAAGCCTACGACCCTCTGATCGCCACGGTGCCATCCAGAGCACAATGCAACAGAGTAAAAGACACACGGAGCTGCCTGAACACTCATGAACCAGTCAGGATCAAAGTCATGAGAAATAACTTGTTTTTGGCCCAGATGATGTTTTGGAGCAAAACCAAGGACGTCATCCATGATTTCACGGCGAAGAGGGACTGTTACCTGACAATGGAGGACACTCTGCTGGGATCGGTCCTGGACAATCTGAGCTGGTGTGGACGGGAAGGCAGCAAAGGTACAACACAGAGCCCGTCCTTCTGGAACTGTGACATATTGCGGTATAATCTGACAGATATAAAACATCTGACAAACAATTTACATCACGAGCCTCTTCAAGACATAGACTGTATATAATGTCTGGAAAATGAAGTCGGAATACGTCATTTTTACAAACAGCGTCTGCACTTGTGCAACGCGAGTGATAATAACCTCCTCACAAAGTTTGTAGGACATGAAATGATAGATTCCAGTTAACTCTTTAACTCCAAGGGGCTCGCCGGTGATACATTTGCTCTAGTGTGCTTTGGAGTACCGTAATAACCAACGGTTCATAAAGGGTTAAGTCCAGTTCAGACCAAAGATTCCAGGCGCAACTTTCAATGCAGCGACAATCATCCACTTGCATCTCACTGCGACCGCACGTTGACTACTGTCATTTCCATGGCAACGGTGGAACAGCCCAACAAATGCGCTCTGGTGTCTCTGTGGTTGCTGTTAGCATAGCATTTCAAGCTAGTGTCGTGACACGGTTGTGCCTCAAAAGGATTCATCAGCGCATCATCCTTGTTAGCATGTTTGCAAGCGCTGAGGAGCGACGGGTCCGTTCAGGCCGCTGACACTGCTGCAGGAACCATTCCGTTGAGCCTCAAGTCTTTGGTCTGGAACCGTTCAGGTCTTGTGTGAGCTTGCACAGCGTCCATTTCTTACATCAGCCCGTAGTTCAAGGCAGGTTATGGCTCGACCACAGTCTGTGTGACGATAATCAACGCTAAGTTGAAGTGATAACACGTCCACCTCACATCAACGCACATGACGTCTCTCAGCAAGCGACCCGTGTTTGTGTTTCAGAGACGTTCACCACAAACTGCCCGGGATGGACGGAATGCGTCAACAACCCCGTCCGCTCATTCTGGAGCCGAGCGTCTGCTGCCGTAAGTTCTCCCCAAGGAGCTAAGTGGGTAAAAGAGCAACACGTTGGAACATCGGGCGATGGGACGCTCCTGAATGCAAAAGATGGAGAGGAGCAAGAAAGAAAGAGCTCCCGCCGCCTAATCAATGAGGCTTTGTGTTGGTCTCCATGGAGACGCATTGCACGGCGTTCTCCCGAGCAGCGGTGGCGGCCCACTCCTTCAGTCACGCTACAGAAAACTAACTGGTGTGTGTGTGTGTGTGTCTCACGACTTTTTACACACACACACACACACACACACACACAGATAATTAATGATCACTTGTCAAAGACAAAAACAACAACAACCACCAACGTGTATATTCCAGCTTTCAGTGCACAAGTCGTCTTAATCTGACACGTCACATGTTGGTGTGAAGTTTGCAGAGGACGCGTGTGGCGACGTCACGGCGATGCTGAACGGCTCCATCACAACACCGTTCAATCCTCTCAGGTACATAAATATATCCGTCACGTGGCAGTAAAGTACTGAAGCTTTTCGCAGATGACAGGAAAGAGAAACCGTGTTCTTCTGTGTATAAAAGTGTTCTTTTATTTTCAGTATTTTCGCAACCGTTGAGGTGAAGAGACTGAAATCCCCCCGTGTGAGGAGACTGACTGCTCTTCTGGTCACACAAAGAGACTCTGTGTAAGATTAGTTTAAGGACAGTGGAATCCAACGAGACACTGATTGTGGCGTGTGTCTTCAGGTCAGACTGCTCCAGTGCATCTTTGAAAAATTTACAGAAAGAGCTGGATGGCGGAATCAACTACGTCTGCCAGGAGGTGCCTCAGTAAGTCAGACTGTATCGGTTCTTGTAACGAGTCACGCTGAAGATCAACATTTTGTTTCTTCTTCTTTCTTTTTCTTTTTTTTAAATCGTCCTGCAGATCACGGATTGAGGAATGCAGCTCCGATCATCAGATTCCCTGCGGAGCCTGTTGGTGATGACTGAAGGAAGGCTTTCTATTTTTTTTAAAAAATCTTATAAAACATGGAATGGAGTCAATTATTACTTACAAATAAAATGCTCTTATGTGGGGATTTTTTATGTTCAGGTAACAAACTGAAATATGGAATATGGTGGCAGAATCTGTTCTTAAGTTCTTAATTTTAAAAAAATGCTTTTTTTTTTTTTTTTTACATAAAACAACAGTGAAGTAACCTGTATTTTATTGTATTTTCACGGTTTGACATGAATATTAGCACATGGCCAGAAAGAAACTTCCTGAACAGGAAATAAGATCGCTGCCGTCAATGTATCTTAAATTTCTTTTGACATTTGCTATTTGAACAAGTAAAACGTTCATTTTGAGTTCATCATTGACGGTCGGATCCTTTTTCTTCTGCGTCTTTCTGATGAAGATGCTTTCGGTTTTGCTGCTTCACGTGAAACTGCACAGAGGCTTTATGTAAATGAGACAAAACCGCCGAACGCTGAGAAGGAAAGACGACCAGAGTTGATTTGTAGGTGTGAACCACAAAGCGGCTGCTGAGTGCGACAGAACCTGCCTCTTTCCTCCCTCACCGCTGTGTCACTCACACGTACCGTAAACGGGCTGATGGGGCTGATGGGGCTGATGGGAAGATGTGGCCGGGGTTCCCAGGTGTGTCACATGAGGAGAACTCCTCAGAGAACCAGGGCAGGTGGTGGTGGTGTTGGTGGAGGAGGTGGTGGAGGCGTGTCCGCCCGCCAGCGTGGTCACGGCGTCAAACACTCATCCTCATCTTTGCAGAAAGAAGATCAGTCAGTCAAACAGACGTGGTGCTCAAACACGACAAGATGTTCAGGCACACATTTGTCAAACCGTCCACGCACACACACACACAATCGAAAAACATTAGAGAACCCCGCCAGCCGATAGACAGACGTATTCTCTCCCTTGAACCTTAACAACTTCCTGTTCTGATCATTTTACAACAGTACATGGGTACAGTGGAGTTTGTGTAAAAGACGAATGAATAATTGATTGTTATTTAGTTTGTCTTGCATCATGTGCCTCATCTGTTGTATACATTCTTCTTTTGTATCTTTAATAACGAAATGAATCAATACAAACTGACCAGTGGTGGAAAGCGGACGCTGTAGTTCAAACCTGATTAAACACCTTCTGTAAACGGTGTCACTGGTGAAAAATAAAGACAACGTGTCAGAACATTTTGAATTATTTTGAACAGAAGAGCAGGAGTGGTGTGTTTTCCCTTCTCTTCTTCTTCTTCTTCTTCCCTGAAACACATCTGACTCATCGTCCTTGAGGTCGGTCTGTGCGGGCAGATTGTGTAAGACAACAAATCCTGCGCCATGTGTGGTTTTCCCATATTATACAGCCTGACATTTTGTTTGCATGTACGGTATACATATGTCCTTGCTGGCAGGCACGTGATCACCACCCCGGAAGTGACGTTAGGTTTGAAACAGCTGCCGAGTGCGCACTGTAAAAAAAGAAAACAAAAATATTTAGTCACTGTCCTTTTACTTTGTAAATATACATTCAGCTTCAGGTCCATATGAGCAATACAATTCATACGAACAATACAATTTGACTGAATGTAAAATTAATCATTAAAGAATTTCAACTGGCTGAGGTTTTATTGTGTGATGAACTTTATGAACTAATTAAACTTTACCGTTTAATTATACTTTTAAAAGTACTTTTATATACTTTCTGACTAAAACTTTAGCATTTTAAGTTGTGTACATCTTTTATATTTTCTTTCAAATAAAGTCACATCTAAACGTAAAACGTTTCGCCACTGTAAATCAGCATCATTTGGTGAGGAAGTGGAATTCAGCAACATTTTTTACAGTGTGGAAGAAGATTTAATTTCCTCTTCGTCATCGATCGGAACCAAAAAGTGATCGGTATTTACTGCTCGAGTTGTTGATCAACTTGTACTTTCCTTTCCTTCGATTCGTCAGCGGGTGTGTTCCGGCAGCTGATTGGCCGGCGGTGGCGTGACGTCACGGGAATGCTCATAATAAAACTGAGTTTGACGGTCGCAGCTGGAAACAGAAACTACTACAACAGCATGGTGAGTTCTCATGTTTTTTTTTTCATGCAGATTTACTGTGAGTCTAACAACCGAATCTTATTTATACATCTGGATCAAATCAGTCATTCCCGGTTAAAACAAGGTTCAAGGTTTTATCCTCTGAGAACACAGAAGTGATAAATCTGACCTCGGGGTCTGTGAGGAATGCTGGTCAGTCATCATGTGACAGCTGATGGGACATGTGACATCTATCTACCATCGAATGATGTAGCACAGGGAGAAGTGTGTTAGTGTGTGTCTGGCTGCAGGTCACAACGACCGCCGTGACCTCCACGACCTCCACGATCTCGTACAGATGTCAGACAGAGGTTAATCAGCTGTTTCTATCTGTTCTCTGTTATTGATCAATACATTACAACTAAAAGTTTTCACTTTTCACTTCAGTTCATCAGCATCAGCATTTCATGAGCTTCACTAATCAAATATCTTGATCCTATGTAGCCGCTTGAGATGTAAGATAATTGAAAAGTCAAAAAAATGTCTCCAAAAAATGTAAACACAAACAGCTGCAGGTGACTTTACCAGCAGATGATCAGCGGCAGCCGATGATGGTGATTTTAAATGCACGTGTGTTGGCTCAGGACCAATCCTGTGCAGACGGAGCAGCCGTCACACAGACCTGCAGACTGTATCCATCCCTGCCCACTCTCAGCAGGTGAGTCACACACACACACAACCCACCACCACCTATAGGTGATGCTGAATCCCCTCCCCCCCACCCACTCAGAGTCAGTCAAGTCACAGGTTTCACTGCAGCACTTATTTTTGACCAGGGAGGATGTTTGCGCATCTGGAGCCTCAAGGAGAGACAAGCTGAGAGACACACAGGTGATCTCACCTGACTTTATCTGACTGGAAAGAGAAAAACTTACAAAAATGTATAAAAGGAAGTTGATTTTACATCACCGACCTCAGGCGGGCAGACCTGGACCAAAAGTTCCCCTTTTCTCCTTTACAGCCTCAGTCTGACGCCAGCGCGGACGCCAGCCGAGCACAGATCTTAGTGTTGGAGAGACAAAGACGAGAGGTGAGAACATAACACCTCCAGTCCTTCTCTCCCTTCACTCACGTTCCTCCTCTTTTCCTCAGCTTCTCTCCATCAATAAGAGGTGGGCAAAGGACTACGGGACCATGGTGGCGTTCTACAGAGAAAAGGTGAGTGTGTTTTAATCCGATGTCATCAGCAAACGGGGACAAATGTTTGATATCAAATACATATTCATTCTTTTTTTCTTACTGTTTGCCTTTAAATAGTATGAGAAGTTTCTGTGATTCCCAGCCTTTAGCATTACATAACACTATAATATGACATTAAACAGGAGGACAAGAGTAAATAGACATTAAAGAAGTAATGATAGTAAAACAAAGATAGCACTTGGTGGAACGGTAAAAAAAAAAAAAAATATGATGGGACATAACATCCTTAAATCACAGTATGTAGATTAATGTCAAATAAATACATATTGTTTTTGGAATAGTCTGCTCTTTTAGTATCTTGAACTAATTTACTAAGTTCTTTCAACCACAACAACCGTGAAAATTAGAGAGGGGCGTGTACAAAAAAATAATCTTAATAAAACCTTGATTTTACAGGTAGAGGATTTACAAATGCTCCTACACATGAGCAGAAGAGCTGACGAAGAAGAGCACGCGGACAAACGCTCCAGACTGAGGACGACACCGGTACAGTGACGTTACAATCAGGAGTCTACAGGGATTCATTCACCCTTTGAGTAACGGTGGAACCCTCCCGGGAACACAGACAGGAAACGCCGACGTCTTCTCTGAGCTGCTGAAGGTGGCAGAGGAAGCAGAGGCGCTGCGAGCGCAAAACAGCAGTCTGACCAGGAGGGGGCAGCACCAGCTGGAGGAGATCCGACGACTGAACAAGGTGAAAGAGAAAAAATGAAGTTTAATCACAAATGTGAAGGCACCAAGAGCCCATCTGATGCTCCCCCAGGCTCTGGAGGAGATGCTTCAGCCTCCTGAGGGAAACGGCCAGACGCTACAGGACGTCTGGAAACACCAGGTGAGCTGAGCTCTTCATCGGGGTGTCATCATCATATGTCCCTTCGGTGTGTTCACGTTGTGATCCACCTTCAGGCAGAGGTGTATATGGAGGACTTCTTAAAGGAGCGACGGGACCGGGAGAAGCTGAAGGAGAAGTGCCTGGAGCTGCAGAGGAGGTTGAGAAAAGCCCACGACGAGCTGCAGGTCTTTAAAACGCAGGTATTGGAGTTTGCTGTCTGACGACCAGCAGGGGGCATGAAAGAAGGACTTCCCGTCCTCCTACGTCTTTCTCGATTCGTTGGAAAGACCAAATCTTCTGTAGGGACGAACTGTAATGAATCATTAAAGATTTGTTTGTTTCACGGTTCATCTGAGTGTGGCAGTGAGCTGCTGCAAGCGGACCAGATTTGTGGTTCGTTCCCAGCAAATGAGTCGACTGACACAAATCAAAAACGAAACTTTCATTGAAACAGTTTTATATTTTTTTTACATTAGGGAATATTCCGACCCCTAGGGGCTCCCTCAGGGAAGTTTTCAGTCGTTATTGGAGAGGGACATGAAAGCACTGAACAATTCAGTTAACGGATCTTTTGTACGAATCTTTTTACTAAACAGATTCTAATGTTTCAGTCCACCTGAGAGAACTGTTTTGCCTGTCACTGCAGAAGTCAGACCCGTCAGTTATGGGGTACAACACTCTTTTAGGGTGTGTGAGGTCCCGGCTTTCCCTGTGAGAGCAGATATGGGTAGCACTGAACTCTCCTGGTGTCTTTCCAGACTGCTCGGACACGTCCGCCCCAAACTGCCCAGGACTGCGCCTGCAAACGTGAAGTGGGAAAGTGTCCCAGCTGACAACCGCCACATCTGGGTTCAGGAACGACAGCGTCCTTGATGGAAGCCTGAACTTCAGACGGATGGAGTTTGTGAACACGGCAGCGCGCCCGGTGAGCCCCTGCTTCAGGTGATCGCCAGCAGGAGACAAACCCCCGCCACCGTCAGCGTGACACCTCACCACGGGAGGAATAGAACACCCTGTGCGTGCAGACGCCATGGCGAGCTCACACAGTTCCTCCTCTTCTTGTGCCAGAGGTCCTCAGGGACACCTCAGTTATATGATCAGATCAACAGTCTTGTCTGCTGTGACAGAACACAGACCTGAGAGGTTCTGTGTGAAATCATCTCTGGGGTGTGACGCTGGCATTCACACACTGGATTCATGTTGATTAAATTTCCTGCAGAGAACAGAAGAGTTTTGTTCCCATGAAAATAAAAAGGCAACTTGTTTTTTAAGCTTCTATTCAAGTACACGAGTTTGCCCTGACTTCACACCACCAGCATTTGGGGAATTTTCACACTGCGATCTGAACTTCACCCGAACGTTTCTCCAGGAAGCTTTGATAACAGTTTCTCAGAGCTTCTCTCAGCCTGTGTGATTATAGACGTCATGATGTTTTACTGAATGAGGTCTTAGAAAAATAAAAACCGGGATTAAATAAAATACAACAGCACAATCAGGGGTGTCATTTATTTATACAACAGAACTGTATATGTTGTATCAGGAATGAACTTGATTTGTTTCTTTTACCATTTAATTTCCTCCACCAACAAACAAAAAAATAGTTCGGCAACTACAACTAGCTAGCTAGCTAGCAAGCTATTTTGTCTTAAGTTCGGTGTTTGTTATGAAACTGTGAAAGCAGTTCACCGTTTCTTACAGAGTTAGTTGCTTTAGTAATACATGTTCTCAGCCAACAGGACTTTGATTTGAGCCCGCTCACACCGGTGTCCGTCACCAAACATGTCCGTGTAGCAGCGACAGCAGCAAACTACAGTTCTTACCTGATACAACCGTACACAGCTGCTCCTCCGGTCTGCACACGCAGGAGAAATTTCTTTCTGTTTTTGTTTTTTTTTCTTCCCAGGACTGAAGTTGGAGCTCTGGAGCTTCTTTTTACTCATTTCACCCAACATGCAGCAACGGGAAACAAGTCACTGGAGTTCAAAGTGGTTCTGTGAGACTCCGAAAATTCTCTCCACTGTTCTACTTTAATTAAAATACAACTTCAGCAGCTGCTTGAAAATAACGCCTTAAATGACGAGTATATTGTAATATATTTATTTAAACGTGGGTTCAATGCTCTCAATGCATCAAATTGTTGGAGTTCAAAATGGACGACTTTTAGTAATTAGGGCAGCTGCGGGAGTGATGCTGACGGATCAGTGCGGATTTACTCGTTATATCATCAGTCAGCACCAACAACAAACACCCCTGTGCAATGGAATGACTCACTGATATTCGGAGAAAATACTTCCCTTGAGATTCTATTTCTTAGCTTTTCAGGAAAATTCCTCGAAAACCTGTGATTCTGACAATTGTGGTCAATTAAGGTCGGCGAGTCTCTGTTGCTGCTTTTAAAGGAAGAATTGAGAACCTCTGGTGACCTCTGATGGCAATCCAGCGGAACTGCAGTAGGCCCCTGAAGTGGAATTCTCCTTTAAATCATGAAAATCTGCTCAAATCCTACATATCCATCTGAATCAAGAAATATTCAGTTATTCAAAGCTTCAACCATTTCCCCCTCAAATTGTCTTCATGCATTCACTGCACGCGTACAAAGTGAGCGTATGTACTCCCACTGCAGATTTTACTTATGTGATCGTGTAAGTATGAAAACTCAGAAACAAATGATTTGTAAGAACTTTATTGGCGCAGCTTTAGCAGCAATGATCAATAAAACCATACCTGTTGTCCAATAGGAGAGAGCATCTGGGTAGTAATAACCTTTGACCTCAGCTGAGGCGATTGTCAGTTGCATAAAGTGCACATGCACATGGATATGGAGTATTTGTTTGACACATTCGTTAGTCTGAACCACTAAACTGTATAAATAGTTGTACTGATGTGTGATAATGATGCTTCAGGGATGTTAGACAAAAGAATATATTCCATGCTTTGACATTGGTAACACTATTGACTATTGAGTGCTCGGTGACGTAGCATGTTCTAACGCTGCTGAAATGTGATGTTTAAAAAAAAAGGAAATACTGAAAGGCTGTACTTCTCTGGGTTTGTTTTTACAGATAAATACATTAAATACATTCTACAAGAGGACAGCATGAGCAACTACCAGGCATATGGGAGACGGCTGGTCAGTATTGCACATGAGTTCTGACACCTAGCTGGAAAATTACAACATCCATTTGTCAATCCGAGAAACTTCCTGTGTCAATAGAAAGCGGGATTCGTGTGCTCAATGACACAGCGTCGGCAGTGGCGCCTGACGAAGCGCAGGGCCTCCGGCGACACCTCACAGTCCTGCACGTTGAGAAGCTGCAGCTCGCAGCAGTTCGCAGCCAGAGCTTTGAGACCTCGGCCCGTGACGCTCTCGCAGGCCCTGAGACTCACCCGCCTCAGGCCTTGGCAGTACATCGCCAGCTGCTCCAAACCGCTGTCCGACACCAGCGGGCATTTACCGACGTCCAGAGATTTGAGTTTGGGGCAGCTTCTGGCCAAATGGCCCAGGCCGTGGTCCGTCAGCCCCTCGCAGCCCCTCGCGTTCAAGTAGCGCAGTCTCGGGCAGTAGCGAGCCACGTAACGTATCCCCACGTCTGTGATGCGGGTGCAGTGGGCCACACTCAGGTAGCGCAGGCAGCCCTCGAGTCGCGCGACCTCCCGCAGACCGAAGTCCCCCACCAGGCGACAGTCGCTGAAACTGAGCTCTCGGATGGACGGGCAGTGGAGCGCCAGGTGGCGCAGCGCCTCGTCCGTCAGTCGGGTGCAGCGGCGCAAATACAAGTGTGTCAGACGAGGGCAGTGGGAGGCAATAGTTCGCAGCCCCTCATCTTCCAGGGAGAAGCAGTCGGTCATGTCCAAGTAGTGGATGGAGATCTGCTGGCCGTGGAGAGGCGACAGCTGCAGCGAAGCCTCCTGGGTGAGGCTGATGCACGTCACCTTGGAGCAGCCTGGAGGAAACAACAACAACAGAAGTTATTCATTAAGTGTAGGACGACTTCGCTCTGCCAAGTTATTACAAATAATTCCACTTGAAGGCGCCAAAGATACAAATGCACTGCGTGGTTTTTATTTATGATTTTTATCACCAAGGAGGTTATTGTTGTTTTTGCTGGCATTTATCTGTTTGTTTGTTTGTCTGTTTGCTAAATAACTCCAAAGTTGTGAATGTATTGTAATGAAATGTTGAGTAACTGCTGCTAATGGACCAGGACCAGATAATTAATTTGGTGGTGTTCTAGAACCATCTGGGTCCAGGAATCCGTTAAAGGATTCTTCTTCATTTTCAGCATCTGTGTCTAGTACTCCACAACAGCAGCAGTGGACTGTCACTGTGGGCCAGTGGTTAGTGGGTCTGTCTGTTAACACACAGGTCGGGGGTGTGAGCCCACCCAGGGACATTTTACTATTGAACAGAAAGAGAAAAATAGAGATCAGAGGTAATGATTTGTGGAATAAGGCTGTTAATGTCATGTTGATGGTCAGTGAATTTATCAGAGGAGACCAATGAATGGAGGACGATGACACTGGGTGAAATGATCTGAATGGAGGAGTTTTTTTTAAAACTTGATTTCATTATTTTCCAATTTGCTGAAGGACATTTTCGACAACAAAGGGTTTCTTGTGGTGCTGATGGTGCAGACATTAACTCTGCCAGTCCGCTCGGATTTACGTCTTAATGAAAGCAGCAGACCGCTCTCCTCACCCGGGCTGAGGTAACACAGACTTTCCTCTCCCTCATAGGAGCTTCGGTTGGCAGAGCATCTCCTGCTCCTCTGACGACTCTACCAGCTTCAGACACAGATGAGGAAGTTGCACGTGTGTGTGACACACACACTGGTTTTCATTGTTACCTGAGAGGTTGAGGTGCTCCAGGTTGGGGCAGCGGGACACCACCTCGAACACGGCGTCGTTGGAGATGTTGTAGCAGCCGGCGACCTCCAGGTGGCGCAGCTCAGGGCAGCACTGAGCCACCACGTGCAGCCCGCGGTCGGTGAGCCTCTTGCAGCCGTTGACCACCACCGTCTCCAGAGTCAGGCACACGTTCGGAGTGTCCTGGCACAGCCGGTGGGTCAGGACCCGGATGGCACGGTCGGCGTGAAGCAGCTCGCCCGTTAGCCGGACACTGCCCCACAGCCGAGGGTCCCACGCCACGTTGTACCAGCGGCGGCACACCCGAGCGCAGCGGCACAGCTGATTGGTGGGGAGGTGGGAGAAGATCTGCAGCAGGGCGCTGTCCGGGAGCAGGTCGACGGGCGGGTGGTGGTGGCCTTTGGACGGGCGGGAGCGAGGGTGGGCGCCGGGCTGAGGGTGGACGACGGCGACTGTTTCGGCATGAGCGGAGGAGGAGGAGGATGAGGAGTTGGTTTCATGGCCGTTGCTGGAGAGGGCAGGTGAGGAGAGTGAGGAGGACTTGGACGGCAGGATGAGACCCGGACTGGGGGTGCTCAGTGTCCGCGTACTCGAGTCCAAACCTGAAGTCGATTCAGACGTGAACAGAAAAACAAAGAGGACATTTTTAATGATTGAAAAGAGACTATGAATGGCGACATTTGAACTGTGAATGTGGAGAAAACAACAGGACAGAGGTGATGTACCGCAGTACACATCGCGGCCAGCAGAGGTCAGTGTGAACGGATGGAGAAGGAAGATGAGCTGACAAACGTCGTGGAGATAGTTAAAAAAAAGCGAGTGCCTTCGTTCACTCGACACCAGCACAGGCTGAATATCCTAAAAACAATTGTACTGTCATCTCAGAGCTGGAGAGAGCAGCTCGCCGCGGTCCAGTTTCCATGCTATAAAAAATACAGATCTCGAAGAGCAGCTCCAGTGATTTAATATTGTAGTTTGGAAAGTCACAGGAGACAAATTAAAAGTAGAATTACTGCCTCATGGTTGCAAGAGAGCTGCTGGTAACAGCCAGAAAAGTGGTTTTGCAGCAGCATAATGATGCCACGTTGACCTTTTGGGAAAGAAAACATCATTATTTCATCCTGTTGGATGTTTGTGTGAAATGTTCATCGACGGATTCTGACCTTTGACCACCAGATTCCAATCGGGTCGTCCTTCAGAGTGGATGTTTATACCACTAAAGATATCTACAGACACCAGTCTGAACTACTTATCTGAGCATTGTACAGTTTCTGAGACATAAACGCCACATTTAATGTGGTAATGACGAGTCTACAAGGATCTTTTAATTTGAAAAACCCACAACACACAACGCCTGACTTCCTGACCTGCTCTGTGCAGTCTGATGCCTCTTCAGTCAAAAATAGACAAGATGCATATTTTAGTCGCGCGACGAGCAGCTCAGAGACACTTCGCAATAATTGTCTAGGAAGGGCGCAGCCCACAGCTGCGTCGGAGCCAGAGGGACGGACCCGGTGGCAGTGAGACCGGCCTGGTCCGGTTTCACACAGCTCCCTGTGACCAGGATCGTCTCACCAGGCTGCACAAATCTGATGCACCCAGCCCCAGCTGATGAAGACGCCTCCTCCTTCTCCTCCTCCTCCTCCTCTTCTACGATGACTGTTTATCTGTTATTCATTCATCTGTGCTGCAGAGAGCAGCATCACATTTGAGTGCGGGGAGAGGAACAACAGACGACCACATTTCCACACGTTCTCTTATCATGTTTTAGGGAAAAATTTATGTCACATCTATCTTCTGGGACCGTTTGATCAGAAAATCTGTGCAGCTTCAAAGCGAAGAGCCGCTGTGTAAACACAGAGGCTCCCCCCGACATGTGCAGCCCTCTGCCTGCCGTGGGATCCCAGGATCCCGTGCTGATGTTACCAGCATCTCCTCATCTTGGACTCGTCCAACCTGGACGTTCAAGTCGTACCATCGCCTCTGTCCGTTCGGCTCCAGGGGCAGAACGAGGATGTCAATCAACTGGATGCAGAGGCACAGTTCAGGTTAACCCTTTAACACCGACAGTAGCGCTGCTCATACATCAGTGCTAGCATGCTTTGGAGTACCGTAATGACTATTTGCACCATCAGAAAACAGTTCCCGAAAACTGAGAAGTTTCCCTCGGTTCCTCTACCTGGTGGGAAGGAGCTAGGAGAAGGAGGAATCTTCCAAACGACACGGCGCCTTCATTCGCCTGCAGACATGGTGAAGGTGTCAGTGTATTTCATTAGCTAACACATCACACCGCTCACGCCCGTGATTCCAGTCGCAGTCCGACTGTGAGGCGTCCAGAGCGACTCGTTCCACACAGTAAGTCAGCGTCCGAATGACTAATGGAGCGTGTCCTGTCTGTCAGGTGGATTTGTGAGCCGGGACAGACAGCTGGACGGTGACATCCTCCTTTCACATCTGTATTCCAGACTCCAGGCTCTGATGACATCCACAGACCCGTCCTCTCAGGAACACGCATGCACAGAACTCACAGCAACAAGGACAAAAACCCAACAGAGAGAGAGTCACAGCTTAGACATGTGAAAGCAGCTGGTTTCTGGAGAGCTGTGGTCGACCTCCGTTTGGATCGGACACGTTCTGACTGGAGCTCTGTCAGGGATTTCTTCATCTCACTTATCTTGCCTGTGTTTTTTTCTTCTTTTTTTTTTTTTGGCTAACACTGATTTAACAGACTGAGGTCATTGTGAGCATGTCATCTATTTAGAATCTGTCACGTTTCTGGATCATTCCAGTAAATATTGCTGTCGGGTCCTTTTTACCCGGCATGGACGTGGCACTAAGTACAATCACATGTCACTCATCAAATGTTAGTAAATAGTCAATTAAACATGGACGGGGGCCTGCTGGCATCCAGCAGAAGGCCCAGACTTTTCCACTGAGTCACGTGCGAGTTAAAGTTACATTCACCGAGTCTTCGCCTTAACCCTTCAACACCGACAGCACATTGACGCTAGCAACTATATATGCAACTATATTTCAGAAAACACTGATCAGTTCCTGGGAGCTGAGAAGTTGTACTTCACAGCCAAGTTTCCATCATTGCGGTAATGATTTGCTGGCTTCAGGTAACTGAGCTATTCAACCATTTTGACCAAAACTTTACACATGTGGTGAAAACGCATGAGTGAAACAAATGACGCCCCTCACTGAATGACTTGGGTTCAGCGTCTGTTGCCCCCTGTTGGCTCGAATGCGTACGACACGCTGGTCTCTTCATGTGCCGACCGCTGTGTCATACAGTGTTCATCTGAGTCAATCAGTTCGTCCCACATCCCGCTTCATTCGCAAGATTCTTCCCGTCACATGTCAGCGGAACACTTTCAAGCTGAAGAAAAGCGGTCTCCATGACAACCGGGCAAGCTCATGTGACGGGGGCAGCAGATGATTGTTTTGTCATTATGTTTTCATTAATCGTGGACAAGTTACGAGAGATGTTCACCGCCGTGCTGTGGATGTATTCTGGATTGGTCAAGCTCAAGTGTTGTGTTTTATGTCTGTGTTTTGTACACCAACGTGTCATTAAAAGAACCAGTGCAGATGCTGGAGGACTCAGTATGGTTTCGGAAATCAGAGGAGAAACAGCAGAACATCTGGTCTTTACTCTGGACACAGAACAACGGAGCTGTGGTGAAATGAAAGCGATACTCATGCATTGTGAATGTGCACACAGCCACAGCAAGGCATTCTTGGCTGAAATCATTTGCCACTAATACCCAAATCTATGTGGATCCGCAGCACGGCAGCAGCAGGATCCCATTAACATCAGCTCCTCTCCCGAAACACATCTGGACGCTGCTTTGTTAGAGGACTTTAATGTAAATCAATCAGTGACCGGCCAAAGGACGAGATGAAGAGGTGCAGCTGGATGTTCACATGATGTCCAAATGACATCGGATGAATTAAAAGTGCAGAAAGATTTAATAGAATCGGGGCAAGAGAGGAAAGAAAGAGGGAAGATAAATTGGCAGAGGAGGCCGCAGACTTTACCAGAAGCGGAGACAAGTGCACAGGCAGGGTCGCCGCTGACTCGGCCTCCGTCTGGTTATGAACTAAAGCTACAGGGATTCTGCAGCGCTGTGAAGTCTGCTAAGACGCGTCTGGAGCGCGGAGGATCATGACTGCTGCATCTGGAAGAACAGACCAATCCATTACCTCAACGCCGTGAGCCCCGTGACATCTCTGCTCGGCAGGCTCGTCCCTGCCAAGTCCGTGACCGGGTGTGGTGCGGCGCATGACAGAGAATCAGACTTAACCGCATCCCAACGTCTGACGACCGGTCGAAAAATCATTTGGGATGAATCCAGTTGTCTCTGGGATGACGAGAGGGAAGCTGGTTTTCTCTCTCCCCTCCTGGACACTTTTAGCTACCGCAAGTCCAGCTAGCCTGCACATGGCGTCCAGTCGGGTGGACGGTGGTGCCAGGAAGTCGGTTCACGTTAGCTAACAGATGAGATTGGCGAGAATAGCTAGCACAGGCTTGGTCTGCTTGTCAATCATTGGCTAATCCATCAAATGAGATACTGATCGCCCCCTGGTGGTTGATGTTGGTCAGAGGAGGTGAAAAGAGAGCTGAGACAAGGAATCACATCAGCAAAAGAAGTTTAAAGTGTAAAACAGGTGGCTGTCTGAGCGGCTAATAAAAGTCAACCAGGCAGCAGGGATTTGACGGAAAAACAATCCGAAGCAATCGATTTATCAGCGCTTTTGTGCTCCACTTTTTTAAATGAAACATCCAACTCCCAGGATGGAAAACATCTGGGTCCTGTGGTGGGTTTTATTGAATACATGGAAGTTGATATTAGCCGACAGTGTGTCGGCTGCGCTATCAGGAAAGCCTTCACTACAGGAAGGCCTTACGTCACTGGACGGCCTGGAAGACAATGGGGCCTTGCTGGTGCTTTTACAATGTGAACACTTGGACAGGAAACAGACTCTCCAGCTTGGCAACCCCCCACCGCACCCTCCCCCCGTTACTCGCCTTCATGTGGACAGCAGCTCTTCTCACGCTGCAGATTCTTTCCGAGGCAGAAAACATACATCAGCGGCTGCGACACGCTTTCCCCTACGACACAGAGTTTCCTTCAGAGGGATTTCTCGTCTTTCCCTCTAATGTCTCCACACGCACTCCTGAGAAGGTCAGCTGACACCCCCAGGCCGCGGAGGGCTCCTCCTCTGACATCATCACGACACATCAGCCTTCATCAAACGGACCCAACATGGCCGACTCATTTGCAGGGTCTCCTGTCTTAGTCGAGTGCGCGACGGGTTGAGCGTGACCGTTAACGGACGGAGGACAGCGGCAGCACCAGTCCCAGCGCCGGCCCGAACGTTTAGCTGTGATGAGGAGCAAATGGAGTGATCTCATGTGGTCGAGGCAACAGAACAAGGGAAGCGCTGGAACTCCTGCGGTTGTAAACTACTGGAAGACTCATCTTCCTTTAACTTTATTAAGTAGGTCCTCTTCAGAAGATCCTCCATAAAACCGCACATGAGCAGTTACTTTAGAGCACTTAGCATAACCGTGTCACTGCATAGATTCAGTTTTATATGAGGCATTTATCTTTGTGGATCTGCACCGAACAAAAACTGGACAGAAAACCCTTCGCCAATGTCTTAGTGGGGTGTTTTTGTTTTACATCCTGGGCTCTGTTGTTCATCATGTGCTTGACTTACAATGATCGATATGGACTGAAAGTCATCTGTCAAGAGATAAAAAACACTTTTCTGTGGCTACAGAAAAAAAAAAGAATTATCCATAAAAAAACAATAGATGTTCGACTTTATCTGCTGTCAAAAAAATGATTACAGAAACATCTCTTTTGTAAATGTTCCATTACTGATATGAACCTCAAACTGTGAGCTGATTCCTTTAGCTTAGCATCAGGTAATGTTGAAAGTTAGAATGCTAACACGCTAAGCTAACAGCTAAAGCTAACGACATGTTAGCGCTTGTTGTCCATTGACGAATATTTCATCCTTCTCGCCTCAAACTGTCTTGATATAAGAGTGAGGTGATTCCACACAATCAAGGTCTTTTCTTGCTCATGTTTGTACCATTCCATCTTCAGGCCGCAACTTCCTGCTGACGTAATGAGACAAACCGCAGAGGGAACGTGGTGGAGGTTCATCTGGTCAACAACTGTGGTCACATAAAAGTCCAAAGCCCCGGCTCTAGTTCGGGACGCCGAGTGTGTTTGGGGCCCGTGGCAACATTCCCAACTGCTGTCCAACACGACGGCTGTCGTACAAGTGGGTAATGTGACCCCGTTGGAGAAAACGGCAGAGAAAACAAAGAGCACGGCGGCTTCCTCCCCGACACAGTTGTGAGACGGTGCGCCCGGCCCGGCTCAGCTCTGCTCAGCCTCCTTTCCCCTCCTCCTTTCCTGAAATGCTTTCACTTGTTTTCTTTTTTCTTTCAGCGCCTCACTCTGTGCTCCCTTCGCTCAGATTTCAGGAGCAGTCGAATGGAAGGGGGAGGAGCGAGGACAGCTGATGGAGAAAATCTGGGGAAAATAGCATCAGCGTCCTTTTCCTTTCTGTGTTCTTTGACTTTTTCCAGTGAGATGTATCTCATGAGAAACAGCGCGTATTTGTCTAAAAGCAGTCATTTGACTGGGCTGGCCAATGGGACTTTTTAAGTAACCACACCATTGATCAAACTAATTTCCTTCAGATGCTTCATGTAAACAAAGCTCTCTGCCTGTTTGAGACCTTCCAGCACAGCTGTGGAGCTGCAGAACAAACGCAGCACCGGCTCAGAGATGTGCTGAAGTCCAGACGACTGATAAAAGTCACATTTATTGTGTCAGTGGACAAATAACAAACAGCCTCATTCTCATTTGCCCGAGCTGGACGCCAAGGGTGAAACGCGATATATTTGAGAAACGCGATTCGGTTTAAGTAAACGCGGATAAATGTGTCGTCGCTGCGTGGATGAAGTGTGAGGTATTTGTTGGCCGTGGGAGGGCGGAGATGCTGTTGCCGCTAACACTGCGGGATATTTAATTGGTGAAATACTTTGAGGCCTGACGCACAACTGCTCATCACATTTCACTCATTGAATATTATTGTTTGCAAAAAAAAAAAAGTCTCTATGTAAGCAAAGGGACACACAAGTTTTGCTCCACGACTCTCAAAGTGCTGAGTCACTCCAACGTGAAGTGAGAGCAGGATGAGGAGGGAAACTAACTTGTGCTTTCGGCGCCACTAACAAACATTTTCCAACACAACGTTCAGGAGTCTCCTGTCTGTCGTGGTGTAAAAATAAAGTTGAATTGACTGAGATCAGGTGCCATCCTCAGCAGCTGTTGTTTTATTGGTTCCAACGTTGTTTTTTTAGTTCAGAACAGACTTTCAACATCAGCCTGGTCTCAATTTCCGGTCTTAGCGATTTGCTGCTAGCATGAACAGAATCCTGTTGCTCATTTGTAACAGATCAGATAAGATCTGTGGACACTTACTGAAGGATCGAATGAGAAGAAAAGAAACTATCTCAATTAATTAATGCGTTAATGCAGCATGCAAGAAGACACATGTCTCAACTAATATTAGCTACATAGAAACGGGAAAGATTCTCTCTCCTGCAGGGGGCGACTCCAGCGGGAGGGGCGGATTTGTTTTTGTGTCCGTCGATCGTCTCAAACTGACGAAACCAATGTGTGTTGAACTGTGGCGCCACCATGAGGTCGTGTAAATCACAGGATGGAAGCGTGGAGCAACATATCCATGGCAACCACCCACTCGTCCAAATATGGTCCCTTGGGGCTCCCAAACCCAAGATGGTGACGACCAGAACACACAAAATTAAAGGCTTCAAAGTGGTAGTCCACAAACATGATGGTGGCTACGTCCACTTCCTTTATACGCTCCACGGCCTTGCACCTTGTAGATGTTGCAGATTCTGTCGAGATGTGACGGGATCGGTGTTTTTTCGGGCCTCTTGAATGATGACAGCACTAATTATTTTCATTCCTGATGCTCCAGTAGTCTGATCCAGACGTGTCGAGTAAACTTCTAATGATTATAACCAGGGAACAGACGGAAATGTGACACTGCTTTTAATTAACAGAGAGCTACAAATAAATCCTGACATGTTTACAGCGTCTGTGTTATCGCTGTAACTCCGGCGGCTTGGCAGACGGAGGGGAGGTCGTCATGTCGACTGCTCTCACCGTTGGATCTCAGCTCACGGTAAACGTGAGCGACCTGGACCATCAGAGCTCCAGCCGATGGAGGTAGAAGGACACAGCCTGTTTACGTCCTGTCACACGTTCTCCAGGTACCCTGAGTTCCGGTGGAAACCCCTGGAGGCCCCAGACGGGGTCACTCCAGCTGGGTGATACTGAGTTTCATCCCCCAGGACGGATTTACTGTCCAGGCCTGTACTTTTCAGTCTGCAGCTAATAACAAACTCAGCTGGGTCGGGCCGCCACAAGCCTGTCTGAATGATAAATGAAAACAGAGACACACTGAAGAAAAAAAAAAAAGCCAGATGACTGCTGCAGTGTTTCGGGGAGGGGTATGTGGATTTAGCGGGAATACAAGTTGGAACAGCACATGAAGACAAGCAATCTAGTTTCCATGTGATATTCAATCCTGGTGTCTCTGGTTTGGATTTAAAGCTTTGAAGAAAAGAGTGTGGATCATCTGAAGGAAGGAGCCCTCAGAAATAAGAATCGAGCAGCGAGATGTGTGGGAATAAAAGATCTGAGTTCTGAACTTTGGGGTGACGCTCCAGAGAGCCACGGTTTTACCTCCTGGAAGTTGGTTAACACACTCATTTAACTCGATGCCGGGGTACACCTCATTCCACTTCTGACGTCAGTGTGATCGGCCTTCCGGGGCCCATGCAGCTTCTTGCCCGTTGATCCCAGTCAAGTCTCCAAAATGTCATCTGCCATAACGAGCGTGAAGCCCCGTGAATTCATTAGCCAACCAATAGCCGGCATGTCAGACGCAATCACCGGTTGGGTTAGCGGTTAGCAGTTAGCATGTAAGACCTTATGAGCTGCTTTGCTGCAACCACAAATGAAGAATTTGATTCCGTATGAATGTTGGCTCTCCTGTGGTCATGGATCATCGAGTGGAATGAAAACAAGTGGACCGCTAAGCAGATAACGTACCGACATCCATGATGCTGGGACCCCAGACACGGGGAACACTGGCTGTGTGGTGTAAACAGAGGACCACAGGACCCGCTGGGCTACGGACAGTGAGAGGGTGTGTGTGTAGTAAGGTCTTTTTATGGGGGAGGGGGTTCGACTGCGGCCGTGGTGGTTCCACACGATGTAATGACTGCCACTTAGCACGGAGAACAAAATAACACTTTCAGCTGTAACACGGACGGGGAGCTACTGGCCGCCGTCTCCAGTCAATCAGCACACGTTGTTCGCCAAGTTCAGACCGATTATCAAATTACCCACGATGCTCCAGGGGACACGTCCAGTAGCTCATCGACGGACAAGTGAGTCAGCATTCCCAAGCTGAGGCGAGTTTGAGCTCACAGGAGGAAGGTACAGCGAGAGGACGCCATCAAAACAAACTAACTGACACATGTTTGCACCAAACGGACATGTTTGACTGACGCCCACCCCCCCCTCACACACACACACACACACACACACCGGTTTTTGTGAGAAGCAGCCTGAATCCATCAGATGAGTGACAGCTACAAACACAGACTCGAGCTGCTCTTTGTTTTTTTGTGTGCAGCTCCAAACCGCAAGATTACTATATTCGGCCCCGGCGATAAAAACGATAGCAATTACAGCTGAGTGAGAAAAAAGATGGAATCGTGTTTATTGTGTCAGGACGACGGTCCGTTGATAACACGATGGAGCGAACACGGCGTACACGCCACATCCTGATGTACTGTATGTTTGGTCAGCAAATACAGGCGACGTTTGAATTTCAAGATCCGCTACCGAAAAACACAGAGAACTGGAAAAATGGGTTCAACACAGGAGCGTAAATGCAGCGTCAGTCACATGGTGCACACTGGCCAATGCAATCACACAAGTCAACACTTGAATAACGACAAAAACACAATGCGCTTGTTGACGAATACGGTTGACTTTCACCTGTTGGTAGCGACATTGAACCATGTTTCTACTGTGTGTTAAAGGCTGAAGAACGGCCTGATGGGAGCTGTGTTTGTTTTCAATCCAGCCGAATCCCTGGAACACGCAGGTTTCTCTCCAAAAATAGGCAGCGCAGAAAGTGGATGAGGAAGGAAAACGAGGAGTGGGAGAAGGAGAAGAAGAAGAGGAGGGAGCGCTGCCTAATGAGCACCAGATGCTTTACCTTCGGTGGCAGCCACATTCTTTGGAGCTTTGGTTGGTGTGTGATCTGTGCTCGAGCTGATGTCAGAGGAGATGCTTGAGCTGCCTTTACCTGCAGGGGGACACAGAGAGAAAACGGCTGTGACGTCGACCGATCCAACTTTATCGCTTCAAGACCACATAGATCACGTTGGCGGTCTTCTGTGTGAACTGGATATAAAACCCGTCACTCTTCTCACTCTCTGATGAAGAGTTAGCGTTGGCACACGCGCAGCGTCTGCAGCTTTGTTTGAAAAAGTGTCAGTTTTTGACATTTGTAAAAATAATAAAGTCTTTTATGATCCTTCGCAGCCTTCACGGAGGACAAGTGAGGAGGGCTTTTACTGAATCTTCATGTATTTACAACTTATTTACTGAGCTCAGCTTGCACGATTCAATGTAGGTCTTTTGTCAGGGTGCGTAACTTCAAAGCCGTCTTTAAATGTGTGCCTTTGCTGCTGCAGTGTGACCGTCTCATCCGCCGTGGTGGCTACACGCTGTCTGAACACTAGTTGTTTATGGGATTTCAGTCCTCTGTCAGATCATAAATGTAGCTTTGTGGCTTTCCTGAGACTAAGTATGTGCTGTTCACCCATCACAGCAGGCTGAGGAGGTGTTCCCAAACGGTCGCGGCTTCATGCACGTCAAGTACAGCCGGCTAAACGGACAAGACAGCTCCTGAAATAAGTCGCCAATGTGGAAGACGGCGGTGGCGGCGCCAAACGGTGCACGGATACGGAGACCTACGACGGCCACCACAGTAACTAGATGAGAATTATATCTGTTCCCTGCAGGACTGAGAACTGAAGACACGCCCCCGAATGAAAACGTGAGAGTAGATACCTTAAAAAATTTTAAAATGTTGAAAAAAAAAAGAAAATCTATTTGTGTATTTTATTTTTAATTATTTTTGAAAACTCAGACTCGTAGATGTCTGATCCGTTTCCAAATCCACCTCTGCTGACTCGGGCCACAGCAGAGCCTCGGATGAATCAGCTCAGGGTCTCTGCGCTCAGCGTGAGGAACTCTGCGGGGCGTTCAGGCTGGTGCATGTGGATCTGTGCAAGGCCAATTGTTTTCTGGTGTTTTGTGGAAAAACAACTTTGAGGAAGGCTCCCGCTTCCTGACTGATGCTTACATAATGTGTTGGTGGAGAGTATCTGACTGATTGCAGGGTCACACGTGAAAACAGATTTCCAAGGGTCAGATTTCAAATGTGAATCTGTTTTTAGACAAGGAGCTGAATCGATGTCACATGAACCAGTGATTGTTGGCTGCCTGTCCCGTGTGGTGTGAAGGTCATTCATAGTCTGATCAATACAAGGTTCTCTATCGGCATCGCCTGCACGGCAGTGATTCCTCTACAGCCTCACAATACAACATATATCACAACACAGAGGAAACAATGCCATGTGCATGGTGATAGAGGCTACTACATGACGCAGTATCATGTTTCAGAGGCCACAATATGATATATATCGTGATATTTATATTATATATTGTAGAATATATAATAATAACAATATATCACATCTAATTATTACTAGTATATAGTATAAATATCATCATATATTGTGAGAATACTGGTACAGAGGCTATGGTATCATGTTTTCAATAGTGATTAAGTCTGGCATCAAATGTAACGCCCACATAAAATGAATCACTTTCTATTCACAAAGCAGCAGTAAAACATCACTGTCTTCCGTTTTCAAAGTCTTCCATAACCTCAGAGCTGTCCATTGTCCTTCATGCCCACAGTGGGTTCGTCCACCTTCACAGGCTGGATCTCCTCTTTGGTGGAGCTGCTGCACATGTTATTTTTACCGTCACGAGTTCCAATCTTTGTATTGACTTAGGAAGGGATCACGCTGGAATGTTATTTATGCAAACATTTCTGCGCCGGAGACTGAGACGGCGGTGTGGCCCGGCCACAGTGTTCCCGAATAAGACGTGTTGGAGATGAGGCGTCAGATTGTGACGTGAAGGTGAGCGTGGTGGAGCTGACATTCCAGGATCTTTAATGCAACGGGCGGAGATGTTATCAATATTGTGGAATGAGAGTCTTGGATTATGGCTATCATAACATCATAAAAAAGGAAAGTTTCAAGTTGTCTCTCTCTGGATTTAAGCTGCATTCCAACTGGGTGAAACCATTTTCTGAGTTCGTCTGCCTGCTCAGCTGCCAGATCCACCTTACAAATTGTTTCTTTTTATAGTCAGACACATTATTGATTGTTCATTTTGTCAGTGTTGCTGAGTTACTCTCAGGAGAGGAGATTTGGACCAGATGTCTTTGTCGTTTCAGGATGATCTATGCTCGTCAGATTAGTCTCGTCGCTAGGCGAATCTGTTGTTTTTTTGTTTTTTTAGTTACCTAAAGACATGTGTCAGTATCTAGGACTCAATTGGCACGTCTAGAGGAAGGACATTTTTCATTAGTAGATCTGCAAAGGATGTTTTTGTAGATGGTCTGTCTACACACACACACACACACACACACAGTCACAGGAGGTTTTGTGGGTCGACCCATCACAGACTGTCACACAGATTCAGGACTGGGGACAAAAATGTCTGGAATTGTCTCTTATCAAGATAAGAATGACAAAGTGTCTGAGCACCCATGTCCTTTGACCCACATCCATTAACCCAGGGAGACACACGTTGGGAAGCAGAGCTGCCATAAATCAGACTTTGGTGTGATGAACCTGCTGAACTGCCTTATTACAACATCTGTCGGCATCTCTGAGAAATAACACAAGTGGGAAATGTGTCGTCTTTATCACAGGAGAACTGCAAAAGGTTCCTGGGTTAGATGAAGTCCACCTGCTTTTTACCAGGTGCTAATGATGCTAACGTGTACACTAGTGATTTCTACTAGATACACAGACTTATGTGACAATGCTCCACGTGTTATTCATGTTATAGCAAAAATAATTGGAGCACGGTTGAATGAATTCTTGATATTTTAAGTGCACTGATTCTTGCAAAGTACAAGTAGTAACATATTAGGTACATTATTGATACACAAATGCATGCATGTATTTTGTTAACTTCCATTTTTTAACAAATTAAAAGTTTAACATATTTAAATTACAACCACGAGACGTCTCCATCATTCCCGTTGGATACAACGAATGTAACACATTGCTTTAGTCACATTGCTGTTATTGTCTCTGACCTGCAGATGTGTGAAGGGAAAAGTTACTTTAATGACCAGAACTGGACGAGAAAGAGAGGACTCCTGTCAGTTTCAGAGGCACAACCAAAGAAAAAGTCCAGCTCCGTGCGTCTGGACACCAGCAAGTCCCACAGCCTCGTTGTACTTGTGCTGAGTTTGAGCAGAAACTCCTTTTTTACTCGTACAATGAAAATGGAACACTCACCTTCGCTTCCGTACAGTTTTCCGTTGTTCGCACCCATCTTAAAGAATACATACTCCAGACGCACGAAGCCAGGTTAACGGAGGGGGTGAGGTTCCAGACCAACGGCCAGTCTTTCCATGGAGGTCCGGCAGACAGCGGACGGCTGTGCGGGGCTCCCAACTCCAAATAGTTAATCCAGATGTTGGACGCAGGACGCCGCAGCTTCACGCAAACCGACAATCCAGACTGGAGCTTCCAGCGGTGCAGTCCGCTGATATCCCAACATCCTCGGAGCTGTTTGGAAGCTGGAGGAGGAGGATGTGGTGGTGTTTTTTCAAACAGGGAACTTTGTGAGGAGTAAATGGTAAGCAGCTGTTTATCAGGAGCAATGTGGGTAATCACGGCGGTCAGACGAGGGAGAGAGGACGAGTGGATTTGGATTTAAAGAGACCGCAGACCAGAGGGGACACGGACCGACGGGCACGAAAACTGGGCTCACAAACTGTCGGATCACAGCTCGACAGCTTTCCCTCGTTTTCACGCGGAAAATAAAACACAGAAATGTTGTAAGAAACGGGATTCATGTTTTGTAAATCACCATCATCGTCGTCAGTTTTTGTTACACATGCTACTTCGCCCATTCTCCGTCTACAATATCTTATTCTTAATTATTTACCACAAAGTGCTTTTTAAAAAACCGCAAACGATGACTTCAAATGTACAACCGGTAGTTCATCCTCCGCCCCACCAGGGGGCAGCAGAGAAGTAATAAAGTTGGGCGTTCACATTTTACGACGATGAGCATGGAAATGCCAACTGACATGAAAAATTCAAAACTGAAGTTGAGCTGTTGAACTTATATTTAAGCCTGGTCTTCATCTAGTTCCTGACTCACGCTCTGACTGCTGGGAATGTTATACTTTGATAAAACCACTGAAACAACCGCTCAATCTGTAACTGATGTGTACTGAAGTGCATCATCACCATATGAAAAAAAATAGCAGTACAGCTAATGGGCATATTAGCAGTATGCTAGTCTGTGTAACTACTGTTTTCTCCACTTCCTATTTTATTTTTTATATTGGTAAACATACCAATATTGTTAATTATACTCTATCCTAAAAACTCTATACTAAAACTTATACTAACAGTATCCTTAACAAGATTTCATTCTCTTCATGTTAGCAGCACAAACGGTACATATCTCATACTCAAACCATTTGAGTGAATGTTTTGAGAATGTCATTTTTGTGCATTTCACAGCATTCAAGGTGAACGCTAACGCTGTCTTTCATTTGTTCTGATTAAAATTACTTACTGATGAACATTTCCTCTGCAGTCCTCATAGCGGCATGCTTTTTCCAAACTCACTCCACCAATCAGAAGGTCCCACACAGGATCTACTCAGTATAAAAAAAAGGCCTGCTGGAGGATGAAGGTTTGAGCACACAGTCTATGAATAGCAGTCATACAGGTCATTGGATATCTGAAACCGCAACAAACCAGTTGCCTAGTGTTGATGGACTCTCTACAACACACGCGCACACACACGCATACACACACACACAGTATTTACAACACTGGGTGACATGGTAACGTGGTTTAAACATACTTAAATTGTGTAATAAGATGCATGAGTTTGGTTTCAGCTGAGAAGTACAAACTAATGTACCATGGAGAAGCTCTTTACGCAAATATAAAAACGTAACTGAAAACAGACATTGACTGCTCAAAGCAGGAAAAGCAGACTGATGAGCAGCAGCTCTTCCACCAGTTACTGTCTGAAAAGAAGACTTACCAGTCAACATTTAGTCCTTGGCATCATTTACGCACCCAAAAGAACAATTTTATTGCCAAACTTTTACTCTTATGAACCAAATGTGCCTTGACCATGACAGTTTCTTTATTAATATCCGCATCTAGATCAGTTCTGACAATTGGCTGTTACTGGTTGTGAAAACGCAGCGACAGGAGCGGAGGGGTACAAGTTGACAGCAGGACTGACGTTTATTTCAGGGGGAGGTTCGGTACTGGCTACAGAAGCTGTACAGCAGGCGGACACTGCGATGGCGTCCTCTGGTACAGCGAGGATGGTGGCACTAGTCGGAGCTGACTGGTCATTTTCAGCCTGCGCAGGGGTCACACAGCCTTCAGGAACAGAGGCGCAGTTGATCTGTTCGAGCTTAGCGAGTAACGCTTGAAGGGTCAGAGGAACGGACATACACCTGTGGAGGACACAGGAGATCAGGACGTAGACTGAGACGGGAAAGATGATTAAAACTCCACCTCTTCAGCAAGGCGGAGAGATATTCATCCAAAGAGGAATGTTCGTTTCCGGCTCCAAACAAACTGCAGGTCATCTTCTGAGCAGTGGACACGTCCACCAGCACTGAGGACACAAGACATACCAGACAAACGCATCTGGAAAGATCCAGCGCTAAAGAAGAAAATTATATATTGGAATCAGTCAGGATTGATAATGGACATCAGAGAGTTCGGACGCCACTTTGGAGTTGTTTTTTTAGGGCGTGGACTGAAAAATACCAGACTTATCTATTAAATCAACAACTGTTTAGATCATTTGTGTCCCCCCTTTTTTAGTTCAACATGTCTCAGATGGTGAGGCTCTCGGCCGGCCGACATCAGTCTGATCAAAAAGATTCTGTGTGAGATGCTCACAGACGGCGAGGCCCTTGGCGTCAGGTCGCTGGAAGGTCACAGAAAAGCTGCTGTCAGACTCCAGGAGGACTTCAAAGTGCTGCTCGCTGCTTGATTCTGGAACAGTTGAGTGTTTATTCTTTTTTTGTATATTTTTTTCCTGCGAACTTTCTTTGTAAACACACCTGGACTTGCACTCATGCAGCTTCTCAGTAAGGCGTTGATGGCACACTGATGGCGCAGCAGCTCCACCAGCGCGGGGACATGGGCAGGATGGGTGAAGGGAATGCTATCCATCACAGTCCCTCTTGGGGACGCCGCTCCGGGGAATATATACCTATGTGTCACGTCACCAGGAAGAGGCTGGAAAGGAGAGAGGGGCTGTTGTTTACCTGCAAACCTCTTTCTCAGTCACTGTAGAATGCACATACCACAGTGAAAACAGCCTCCTGCTCATCTGATGAGCTGCTCAGCAGAAGTTGGGGAAAGGCCACCCCCTGCAGGTCGACATCAGTTACTGTCACATCTTAAAAAAAAAAAACAGCATAGATGAGCTCTAAAAGGAGGAAAGAAAACCTGTGAGAATGGTGAAATGTTACCTGTAATTTGCCTAATCTTGTTGACAAATGACATCATCATGGGAACTGCCGGCTGCAGTTTGAGCAGGAAGCACGCTGGCAGCATCTCATGTGGCATCTCAGTCAGTGGTGTGAACACAGGATGACTGACAGAATCATCATACACACACACACATGTTCAGGTCTGCTGCAGAAACTTCTGCTGATGTGAAGGGTTAAACATGTTACCCCTGCGGGTCCAGCTGGAGAGGCAGCGGGATCGCAGGCTCCATCTGAAGCCGGTGAGGAACGTCGGTGGTGATGACAGCCACCTGGGCTGCCTGAACAGCTGGAGATCATAAAACGGTCACTTTACGTGTGTGTCCATCAGTGCGGTTCATTTAGATCTTCTATTGAATGACTTCATGTATCTTACAGTACTCTGAGGGTCCAGTCGGGACCATGTAGAACTGGATGTTCAAAGGACAATCTGGAACAAACGTCTCATCAACGCAACAGTTGACACAGGAAAGAGGACGTGTGTGCTTCTTGTACCTTCCTTGGCAGCTGTTAGACGTCCAACTCTGCTCTCATTGATCGTCTCCATTTCCAGGTCACTGAAAGGAACAAAAACAACAACAAAAAACCCATAACAGTGCCAACAGTGCCGGTTCCACCGTTTGTCCAACATTTCTGTCACCCACCTGGTCAAATGGGACATTTCCTCTAAGTCCTTTCCAAGACACTGCAGCGACGTGAAGAGCTTGAGTTGGATTTCGCTGTCGACAAAAGAAAGAGAGAAGAACACGTCAGTGACGGCAGGAATCCCATTCGGTGTTGATGAATCCTGCCGATTGATTACGTGTCTCCAGGGATGTTGTACTGGGTGAAGACGCCTTCCAGTTTCACTGAGAACTGTGTAAACTGTTTGGACCTGTGTGGGCGATCAGCACGTGAGCATGTAGGTTCGTCCTCATATTGTAGGAGGTTTTAATTCACCTGAGCAGCTTCAGGAAGGACTCACTAGACTGAAGGACAAAAGTCATTTCATCAGCATGCACACAAACAGAGGGAGGGCAGCGATACGTGAGCTGGAGGCCCACTTACGACAGGGGATCCTCCGTGTGGCGCCACTTTGACCTCGTCCACCTCGCCACATGGTAGCAGCAGCACCTCCAGGTAGAACAGGTCCGCGGTCAGGTAGCATGTAGACTCAGTGACGTGAAAGCCCATCCTACACACACAAAACGTTAAATGACCGTGTGCAAAATGACTTATTTAACATGAAACACTTGCACTTGATATATCATAATGCTGTAACATTTCAAATCACGCAGAAACAAATGCTGCATTGACTCTTTACCCTTGTTGTTTGGCGATCGCTTCCAGACGAGACCTCATGGCGTTCATAGAAGACACTGAAATATGCAGATGAACTTTATTCAAAAAGGATTGTCATCATGACTTTGTGTAACTGATCATGTGGATCAGTAGTCCACAGAGATTAAATGTGAATATTGCTGAACAAACTCATCAGTGTTTGCACATAAACTCTTTGGACACATCCCCATGTCCATGTTTACCATTGAGCGCCCCCTGGAGTCGTTCCAGGGACCTGACCAGCGGCTCACAAGGTTTGGATTCATCTCTGGATTTGTCCTGATACATGAAAAAAAACAACAACAATGGTTGGGTTGTGTGACAGTGTCATCTTTGTGTAAACGGCCTTTACTTCTCCGCCGTCCCTGAACAAACACTGTGGTGCTTCAGTGTGGAGGCTGAGAACCTGTGTGGGACGCTGACCTCTACCCTAATTACCTGGTTTTCAGCAACTCATGGCGAGCCTCTGCAGCCTCATCTCTTTGGACCACACATCACCTCAGACCACCATGTAAACACGTTTCTTTAGCAGACTCTGGAGACTGACCGCTGCCAAACTTTACGTCTTATTAATCACAAATATTATGTGTTCTGCTGCTGCGCCCGTGACAAATCTAAAGAAAACTTGCACTCGCAGCCTCTGGGCTTCATGTGATAGGCAGCAATGCTAGACCCCTTACACACATAAGCAGAGGATAAACTGAATAAATATGACAAAACTGATTTACTGAAGGTTTTTCCAAGGAAAATCCAATAACAAGATGAATTAAAATACTGTCAAGCCTCAACTGAATCCAAGCAAAGATGTGTTTAATTGCCAGCGCACGGACAGCCCATCCAACAACAATGACTTGAATGTTGGAGCACAGATGAGCTCATTCTCAGTGCATCAGTGCACAGTCACTCATTAGTATTCACCACATCTGGTCCGGAGCCTGATGAAGGTCCAGGAGGCTTCAATTACAACAAATAAAGCGTCTGCCCATGAGTGAAGTGTGAACCCATGAACGATTAACCTGGGGCTGGGTCGACTGTTATTGCATTCATCACTTGTTAACACAACTTGCTGGGTTGCAGTTCGACTTGCAGTGGAACACTGAAGAACAACTGAAGACACTGCTCCGAGTGGCGAAACGTCTTCATGCAAACAGCAGGTCCAGTTAGTTCCAGTGACCTGGATGACTAGAGAACCCTCACAGGCATTTTAGACACAACATCCACAAAGTTTTAAATGGCCTCAGGTGCTGGTTGGATCCATCATTTGGACCTGTGACAATTAATCTGATGGTGAATTCACTTTACCATGCATCTCCGAACAAGCTGGAAAGTTTCACTCCAAGTCTTCTCAGCAAACTTCAGGTGCAGGTCAGAGATGATGGATTTCATAACTTCACAGACACAATAAAAAACACTAAATATAACCCGGGCCAACAATGTAATAGTTAATTTAGTTGTCATTTCAAAGAACATAGTGAAAAAAAGCTAAAGGATAAGAAACAGAGTTCTACACCTTAACTTTAAAGCAAATTCCAGGCGGCTATCAGGTAGAAATCCCCTGTAGGTCAGTTCCTCTTCGGCTGACTCAACCAACGTGCTAATTTATAGACAATCAATTATGTTGTCACGTTCTTAACACCGCCCTTTATTTGTAATTCACCGAAAACGCAAATCAAGACATCCAACCTTCGGTACTAACTTGTATATTTAGTCAGCGTATGACTAGACACATTACACAGAAAGCAAAAAGTGGCCGTTGGTTCGTTCTCCAGGCGGGCGTTGTCAGACGGAGCTAAACAAGCCCGCAGTCAGTCTGCTGCTAACACACAACTTACAGCCAGCTAGCTAGGCAGCTAGCCATGAGCTAACAGGCAGCTAGCAAGTCCGCTCACAAACAACTCAGCCTTCCCAGGGTGGATACTCTATTTTACTGGTAGGTGATGTGTGTCTCGCCGATGTTGGCTTTTTCTTAGTAGCCGGTTCCGCTGCGACACGTATCAGTAGTGATGATAAGGTGTTCTTTATCATTTGCTAACCTATTACCTGTATGACCATATTAGCCGACTAGCAAAGAAGCTGCCGGCGGTTTGGTCGGGTCGACCGAACATCTGTTGCTTTTTTTATTAATTGTTTGCGATGTGTCCTTCATATATTAGCTGCTGGCCTCAACTAGGTGCATTGTTATTACTATTATCATGAACTGTTAGCCAACCAGCTGGGCAGACATGTTAGCCACCACCGGAGGAAGCTAACCCGTTTACCTGCCACTGACAGGTCACCAGCTAACTTGCTAATAAGTTCACTTGATTATTGTGCGTCGGTATTTGGGCTGTTAATGACCGTACCAGTCAGATAGTTAAAATACACAGTGGCCCAGCTAGCATACTGTCAAACCACCCGACTGTGCTGAACGTGGATTGGTATTAGCTGTCAATCTCATGTTTGCTGATTAATTAGCTGGCTGGTTTTATCCTCTTGAACATCGCCTTGCTATGGTTTCCTTTTCTATTTTACAAAGAGAGAGAAATATCCACGTTCATTTCATCAGCCTCCACTGACGAACAGTCAGGTCTCATTAAACTGCCATGTAACTGACCTGTTTGGACATCAATAAAAAAACAATATACTTTCAAAACAACAGCTCATCATCTAAATCTACATAATAATAAAAATGGATAGGGTCTGTATGGGTTTGATTGTGTAATATGTAAATATCAGCACCATCAAATCTAGTGACAGTAAAAATGCCTGTTTTATATGGGAATTGCAAAGCATTTATTGATACTGAAATACCATTATTGTAGGTGTGTGTGTGTGTGTGTGTGAAGGAGAGACAGAGACACACACACATACACAAATGTAGGGTTTTCTGCCTGCTTGCTCAGTGCAAACGATGATCCTCTAACAAAGGCTATTCACCTTCAGGGAAACGGTTGCAGCCATGCAGGTGTCAAGTATTCGTCCTTCCTGAAATTCCAGCCCATTTCGATCCTCATTTTGAGTCAATAGTCATCTTCCTCTGAAGTTTCTCCTTCTTGTTCTCAGCAGCATTACATGAGTTTGACGTAATCATTTTGCAATGGGCCAAAACAGAGATGAGTTCTGACTAAACCTGAGATTGAAACCACTTTTGAGCTGCAAATAATCTCTATCCCCAGTCCCTTGTGATCGCCTGCTACCTATTCTCTGTCTGTTTTGTCTATTTCCAGTTTGATTTTACAGCTAAAACCAGATTTGAATGGCCACTTAATAAATGTAGATACATCTTTATTTGTACACAGTGACTGATCTGAAGCAAAGACTTTTGATATCGACTTTTGATATAACACCTCTTTTTCTTAATTTGTTTAATTAGCGTTTGTGTGCATTTGCTCGATCGTCTGACGTTTGTGTGGGCCTGAGAGAGAGCAGTCCTGTTCACACATAGGCCTTTTTAATAGCTTTTTCATATGTCAGATCTTCAGAGAAATACCGTCAGACGTTACTGAGAACTGTCTCATTCGGGTGTGAAATGATCTTAGTGTGACTGTGTGCACCGTTGTTCCACAACCTGATATGAAAGCGACGCCTTAGCAGCTGCAGGGAGGAGTGACTATAAAAAAAAAAAAGATTAAAAAGCAGCGTGTGTGCTGGTGGTGATTATCGTCCTCATCCTATTTGCTCTTCTCTCCAGGAATCATCTCCTTGCAGCTGGTGTCGCTCTGATTTTAAAGCCTCTATTTTACAATTCCTTCCTCTGCTCTGGACTTCTCCCTCCATTACACTCGGATCTCCCGGTGCACAGAGCCATGGCAGCTGCTAAACCCAAAGGGCAGAACTCGCTAGCCCTTCACAAAGTGATCATGGTGGGCAGCGGAGGAGTTGGCAAGTCAGCCCTCACACTCCAGTTCATGTACGACGAGGTGAGCCTCTGAAGTCAGCGGATGTAGTAGACAATCTGGGTGATTTTCCACTTAATCACGATTATTGCCCCGACTCACAGTTTGTCGAGGACTACGAGCCCACCAAAGCAGACAGCTACAGGAAGAAGGTGGTGCTGGACGGAGAGGAGGTGCAGATCGATATCCTCGACACAGCTGGGCAGGAGGACTACGCAGCCATCCGGGATAACTACTTCCGCAGTGGGGAGGGTTTCCTCTGTGTGTTTTCCATCACAGAGCTGGAATCGTTTGCAGCAACAGTCGACTTCAGGTGGAGCTTTTCAGCACATTCCCCTCTGCTTCCTGATCTCCGTCCTACACAGTGTTTGAGCGGGTTTACAGTAATGGACATAACATGAGGTTTACTTTAGCAAGCAGCGTGTTTGTGTACATAATTCATGTTTCCTGTCCTGCAGAGAGCAGATTCTGCGAGTGAAGGAGGACGAGAATGTGCCCTTCCTCTTGGTGGGAAACAAATCAGACTTGGACGACCGGCGGCAGGTCAGCGCCGACGAAGCGAAGGCCCGCGCCGAGCAGTGGGGGGTTTGCTACGTGGAGACCTCTGCCAAAACCCGTGCCAATGTCGACAAGGTTGGTCTGAAGAAACACGCCGTCTGTGCCGCTCTCCGCAAAGTCGAGGGGTTCACGTGTGTGTCTGTGTGTTTGCTCTCAGGTGTTCTTCGACCTGATGAGAGAGATCCGGGCGAGAAAAATGGAGGACAGCAAAGAGAAGAACGGGAAGAAGAAAAGTAAAAGTTTGGCCAAGAGAATTCGAGAGAGGTGTTGTATTTTATAGTGCTAATGGAGAGCAGGGTGGCTGCTTGTGTACAAATACATTTCTCAGACTATTGCATTTATTTTGTGCCCGTACCTGACCATGACTTTCTGTACCTGGTCTGCAGGACATCTGACAGCGTGTCAGAGAGTAGTGAGGTGGCACTCCATACACCATTTATAGCTCTAACTTTTTATGTGCTGACACTCCAAATAATTGATGTGTTCTCTCTCTCTCTCGCTCTCTGACTCTGACCTCAGGACAGAGCTAATATTCAAGTTTTTGATTTAGGCCCGGAAAGGTGAACAGAAACCTGCCATTGTAAAGTTTGACGTGTTTGATACATTCAGTGCAGTGCGACTTCACAAGACGAGAAATATTTGATGAAAGACGGGGAGTGGAAACGCCGGGGTTTACATACGTTTGTCAGTCAGGTCTGAGAAGCAGAAGATGATTCATCAGCTGCCACCTGGAAAAATAACATGGAACTGATGAATCTCAAAGGGTTTTAATGAAACAAGCGTTTTAGCCACCGCCCAAATCTGACGCCATGCCTATTTGTCCTCCGCACCTCGTTTTTACTGTGTTCAGACAATGAACACACACTTTAACACAGCTGGTCTTTTCTTTCCCTCTATCCAACCAGTGTAAGACACACTACCTTCCTCACACCCCCTTCCTTTCACTTTGAGTCTTCTCAAATGCACAAACATTTATCATTGCCCGTAAATCCGTGACAGATCATACAACACTTGAAATTTCTTTTCCCCGATTCGCACATTTCAGAAGTTTTACCTCACTTGGCTATCGACTTTTCTTCATGAGATAACGGAATCCCTGGTGCTCTGATAAATGTGATTCCATAGCACTACACACAGTGGAAAACAACATATTTCTTCCAGATGTGTCAAGATTTTACCTTCAATCCCAAAACAGTCTCCATCTCTTTGCTTTGCCTGTGTGTTCTGTGTAATTGGGCTGAAATACTTTTTCGCGCGTCATTTGAGACGGAGAGAAAAAAAAAAAGAAAGAAAAAAAAAAGCAGGCTGAGTGGAAGTAAGTTTCCATAAGAAGTTGCTCTCATTCACCAAAGACAACCGCTCGCTAACACAAACAAAGTGCCCACTTATTAATTGAAGCTTCTTGTTCGTATACTTGACGCAAAGCTGGACAGTTTGTGAAAAAAAACATCTGTTTTAAAGTGGTGAAGGTAGAAAGGACGTGAACAAACTCGTAGGGAAGAAGTGAAGGACGACAAGGACGTCAGTCATTCATGTACAGTGCACGCTGTTGCCTACCTGTCAGTGCTGAATGTGAATAATCCCTCTTTCCATCTCTTTGCCTGCAGTCCTCGGCTGCCGACGGTGTACGTAGTTTAGAGGATATTTACATCATCAGTAGTTTTATCTTTTTGTTGCAGTTTTCTGAAGGCTGCTCCGTGTTCCAAAGAAGTAAATCAGCTGTACGACAGTGTCATTTGAAGCGACGATTAACCAGACTGGAAACATTCACATTAATGAGAATTCAAAAAGTCTGTTCCCAAACATTCTTTTCTTTTTGCTAAATATGTATCCACTGATGAATTTTCTTTTTATCTTTGAACTCTAAGCCATCTGAAAGTCGTCGCCATGTCACTTTCAACCAGTTTTTACAGTTCAAGGAGTTAACGTTGTGCCAACAGCTCACCACTGACTTCCCTAACAGGACGCCCAATAATGGAGTCTATGCAAAATGTTTTTGCCGTCATCGCAAATGAGAAGAGCATATGAATTAAAACAATCTCCGCAACTTTCCCTGTGCTTTGACAGGTTTGAATTCCCTGATTTCTATACATGACCTCTCAAACATGCATCAGACGATGTGAAGACAAAAATTATACTAAAGAATGTTTGTGGTGTCTCTTCATCCAAAAGCACACAGAGGAGTGAGAGGTTCGAGCTTGGAAACAGACGTGAGTTGGTGAGAACTGACGGCCTCCGGATGGTTGAAAAGCTGTTGGGTAGAATGTTTTTAAGGGCTAAACTCCAGAACGTCACAGCGTGAAAGAGACGCCCCGAAGAAACGTGTAAAAATCTGTCTGTAAGCAAAGAGCTACGAACAGTGACCAGAGTGTTTGCTTTACTCCGTCGGCAGCAAACATCCAGAATATTTCCTTGGTGTGTCGTTAGTATATTTGTTGGCCCATATATTTTTTTAGCGGGATTTACTCTGTGGTACTGCAACAGAGCAAACTGTCAAACTCATTTTGCCTTTTTTCTACAAGAATCCCCCGGAATAAGAAGCAGATCTCTGTCTCTGGTTGTATGGTTGTATGTGTGCCATCAGTTCAATGTCTCCTCCATGTTTACTTCTTTTACAAATAACCACTAATGTAGCCTGTTTGTGAATGCAAGAGGTGCAGCTTACATTTCAATTTTCTGTGAGTTATTTGGAAATGGCAAATAAAGTGGGTATTACTAATAACATCCTCCAGGTGTGTTCGTCATCTTTTTTTCCTTTCATTTCTTCTGCGATTGTCCACATTTGGAAACACTGAGGTCGCCTGTGATGTTTCAGAAAGGGATGAATTTAGCTTGTTTGTACGTTATTTATAGTTCTTATGCATTTTTTCATCCGATAGCTTATATTCAGTCATGCTACAGTAGGCAAAGTAAAACAGATTTTCACATCTCATACTCATCCAACATGTAAGCATACATTTGTGTGGTCCGACCATGTTTTGTGGCACAGCGACTGGCTGTGGAGGATGTGTTGTCTGCTGCATCTGACTGACCAGCAGCTACCAGTACTGTTCTGACTGTGCAAAACAAATATTCAGTGGACTCCTGCACTTTGTACAAGTACATGAATCCCATTTTCAAATGTTATCATCCACTTTCTGTCAACTTGCTGTACCGGAAAGCATCCTGACTTCAACACTTAACACTTCACACATAATATCTACAAACTTATCTTGCTCATGCTTTCATACATAATCAATGTATGGCCATGTGACACCGGAAGGGCTTTGTAATAATAATATGCTTATGTATATGTATATATATATATATGTATAGAGCACTTTTAACAAAAACATTAGAAAGTGGTTTGACAACAGCATAAAAGATCAAGATAAGAGCAAAAGAAAACAATATAAGACAGAAAGAAAAAGAGCAAGTTGAATTGTGTTTCAATTAAACTGAGTAAGAGCAAGATAAATAATAGGAAAGTAAAAACATACAAAACCAATTAAATAAATACATATTTTGTATTGGTACCTTGGCATTTAAGTGTTGACATGAGTGTTCTGAACGAGGGTTTGTTTTTTAAATGTTTTTTTTTCTGAGAAGTGGAGGTCAGGGTTTCCCTTGGTGGTGACGTCACCGCCGATACGCATGACGCACGCAGATGTCATTGGTCCGCGGCGACGCACGGGGCCTGGGGTGAAGAGCCGTCTGGGCCTTGATGAGCTGCACAGTTAGCTTCACTGCCAACAAAGTTCCAACATTTCCAAATCTGTTAAATGAATTCTTTAGTCATTTCACCTGGAAGTACGTGTAGTGGTCGTTGACAGTGCGGCAGCCGACGGGAGCAACAACCCGGCGGGATACCCGAGAGCAGACGTGCTTTTCAGCGGCTTTGTTTACTGCCTCTTGCCCGACTTTGGAGTCCACGCAGAGGAAGAAGAAAGCCAGCTGGTTAGCGGCGGCGGCTACCCAGGCAACTCGTGTGCTATTCACTTCCTTGTTGCACATCGGAGTGGGATGGGAGGCGAGAAGTTTTTGAGAAGAAGACGGACTTTTTTGCTTCCACTTTAACAGCATCCGGTGAATGGATATACACATTTGCACTGATCGCTACGTTTCAGAAGAGCTGGATTTTAAATTTAGAAGGGCTTCGGGCCTGTACTTTGACCATGAAAAGGAATTCGACTGTCTAGCGGGACACAGTTAGCGGCTAGAGGCTAGCTAGCTTCTTCGAGTAGCATTAGCTAGGAAATCTGGGAGATGTCCGTCCTGGGATGCAACGGTTGAGTATCGACTGGCTCTGTAACTAAACACCTTATTGTAGATTGGTTGTGTCGAAATCAAGCTGGTATCCAGTGTCATGTATTAGCGTCTGCTTTAACTCACTAACCGAACCCTCAGTCAAGCTAGCTTTGTAATGCTAACGTTAAGCTTGTGACTTAGCTAGTTAGCTAGCTAGCTGTCTAAATGTGAATTAGCTAACTAGCCTGCTAAGCAGCTAGCCCAATGTGTTCTTCCACTGCACAGCGAGGGACATAGATTGAGTAAAGTTTAAGTTAAAGGTTTTTCCTCAAACGTGGGTATTGCGTTGAATTTGTGGGCAAATGCCGAACTCGGAGGTACTTCGCGAGGGTCGGGGACGGAGTCCCTCCGCTCAGAGAAATGCTAACAGACAGGACCGGCGCAGCGCTGGGAAACCGGGGAGCGCTGCTGCCCAGCGAGACAGACACCGGGAGAAGAGACGCTCCTCGGCTTCGAGGAGGAAGAAACGCAGGCAGGCCAAGGAAAGACACTTGTGGCACACAGGTACAACGGTAGACTCTGTCAACAACCGGAAAGGCACTTTTGACAAAGAGGTTGAACTTCGGACGCTGGTCGAGTATGACGACGTGAGTTCTCAGTCGGAGCGGTTCTCCGGGAGCCCGTCGCCTAAACTTGACCAGCATGCTGACAGGTTCTCAGTGGACCGATTCAGCGATAACGACATTGCTGATTATAATGGACCAGCATCTCCAGAGAGGGGTCACCCAAGAGACCGGGAGACAGTTTTGCTCAGCAAGGACGAGCAAACAAGAGGACCATTTGAGAGGAGCAAGCAGGACAAGGAGCCGAGCAGGAAAAAGGACCAACAGAGTCGAGACCGAGACTCCTCCAGATCTCGGGGTGGAAACAGCCTGAGTGGCTCGAAAAACCACAGGGACGCTGCAAGGAGTAATGACAGAAACGGCAAGAGGACATCCTCAAACCAGCCTGCTGATAAAAGGGATCCCAAGCGGCACAGAAGTAAAACACGGCCCGATAAAGAAACCCCATCTGCATACAGGGAGGCCCCCCAGGCCTACAGAGATGACCGTGAAGACCTCAGGGCATACAGGAGAAGTCCAGTGTTCAAAGCAGAAAGTCCCTATGGGACATCGTATTCTACGTACAACTACCAGTCTCCTGCTGGTTATAACCAGCCGGGCTCGAGAAGAAGTCCAACCTATGGAAGCAAAAGGCTTTCTCCTAGTTCCACATATTACAGCCGAGATGCAGACTCGTATGGGGCATATAGTTTGCCAAAGTCACCCAGTTCATACTCCAGCAATAAGAGGAAGCGTTCCCCTACGAGCCCGGCCAACTGGCGTGGGTCTCCGAGTTATGGCCGCCACAGTCCGTATGAACAAGGAGAGTTTGGTTCAAGTCCTTACGGAAACCGCCGGAGATCCCGAAGTCCATATAGAAAATCACTGAGCCCAAGTCCTGATGTCAGGTGAGAACGCTTGTAACCGATTAGAGGGAAAATCAATATGATCCTGTAACACTGTTACATATGATATTATGTCATTGTTCCTTAGAGTTAGTCGATCGACTGTGCGATCATTTCAAGGAATGTGGAACTAAATCTGTATCATGTTTTCTGTCTCCCAGGAGATCCGCAAGGTCTCGCAGCAGAAGTCCATATTCATCCACAAGGCATTCGCGTTCTCACAGCCGCCACCGCCACTCGCGCTCTCGCAGCCGCCCCTCTAGCCTTTCACCCAGCACGCTCACGTTCAAAACCAGCCTGGCTGCGGAGCTCAGTAAGCAGAAAAAGGCCAAAGCTGCAGAAGCAGCCGCCAAGGCCAAAACCTCCAGCAACGCATCAACTCCAACCAAGGTGTCCTCACTGGCTCACCAGCCCAGTCCCAAGCCCAACCACTCCGCCAGGAAGCCCCGCCCTCCCTCTCCACCGCCGCCACCACCACAACCGGAGAAAGGTCCCAGAACACCCACAACCAGCCAGCCGCCGTCACCCTCTGACAGGTCCACTAAGAAGACCACCGAGCTCCAGACCAGAGATGCCAAGGGGAAAGACGACTCTGTACATCGGGACAAGAGGAAACCGCCAGCACCTGGACCCATCAAAGAGAAGGAGCGAGCTCCTGGTCCGCTCCCCTCGGGTCTGTCGTCCCTTCCACTGCCGCCAGCAGTTCCTGAGAACGTGGAGAAGGGAGAAAGGTGCGCCGTTGGTTCTCTGAGTGTTAACACACTCTGTAATTGTCCTGACGTCTGTTCATGTTGTTCTGCTCTATTCTGTTGTTCCTCTCAGCTCTCTCTCAGGGAAGAAGAAGCTGGAACGTAAAGCCCGTCAGCTTCTCACGGACCTGCCTCTCCCCCCTGAACTTCCTGCTCGTGCATCTTCCCCACACAGCCCACCTGACGACAAAAAGACGCTGCGCAAAAGGCCCAAGTATGTTTCTACCATTGTTGACCCCCCCCCCATAACCCCCACTCCCCACTTGTTGCGTCATTTCAAATATTTCTTCGTAAATCCCAGGATGTGCGGTCCAAGGTTTGGCGAGATAAAAGAAACGGAAATTGACTGGGGAAAACGCTGCGTGGACAAATTTGAGATCATCGGAATCACAGGCGAAGGAACGTACGGACAGGTGTACAAAGCTAAAGACAAGGACACAGGTGAGTGTTCCTGGACACCTCTTATGTGTTGTTGACACAAGTTCAGGATGCAGCGTTGCGACAGTCTTCTCCCCTCTCCTGCAGCTGAAATGGTGGCGCTGAAGAAGGTTCGACTGGACAACGAGAAGGAGGGTTTCCCCATCACGGCCATTAGAGAGATCAAGATATTAAGGCAGCTCAACCACAAGAGTATCATCAACATGAAGGAGATCGTCACAGACAAGGAGGATGCACTGGACTTCAAGAACGACAAAGGTATTCGTCTGCTCGCCGTGGATGCCATTAGAGAGCGCCGACGTGTTTTCATCGCCACCTGGTGGCTGGTTGTGGTACATATCAAATGTCTTCTCATGTTACCAGATGGAGGTTTAACCACATTCCTGAAGGAAAAGCAGATGACAAAATAGTTCTTCCTCCACAGCCTCTGTCGTTTTGAGTTTTCAATCATTTCATGCAATTCAAAAGCAGAATTGTCATGATTGACAGCTGCTCTGTGTGACACATGTGTGGGTGAGTAGTGTTGGTGGAATGTAACACAAACAGTCTTAGATCTGTCCTGAGCTGTTCCTTTGCAGCACATAGAACTAAACACAGATCCAACATTGTGTCAGAGTAGGACTGAGTGTTCTTCATTTACAGACGTGTGTTCCCTCTCGCCCTCAGGTGCTTTCTATCTGGTATTTGAGTACATGGACCATGACCTGATGGGTTTGCTGGAGTCTGGTTTGGTGCATTTCAACGAGAGCCACATCAAGTCCTTCATGCGTCAGCTGCTGGAGGGTCTTGATTACTGCCACAAGAAGAACTTTCTGCACAGAGACATCAAATGCTCCAACATTCTGCTCAATAACAAGTGAGTCCTCGGGCTTCTTACATGCTCTGTCACAGCGCCGTGTTTTTTTAACCACCAGATTTTCATCGGTTGTTTTCTCTCCTCCCCAGAGGTCAAATTAAACTTGCAGACTTTGGTCTCGCCCGGTTGTATAACTCTGAAGAGAGGTGAGCTGCATGTGTCTATTCACCACAGCAACCATACTGACGACACGCTGACACTAACACGCGTCACACATGTGTGTGTTCTCCTTTCCCAGTCGGCCGTACACCAATAAGGTGATCACACTGTGGTACCGGCCTCCAGAGCTGCTCCTTGGTGAAGAGAGGTACACGCCAGCCATCGACGTGTGGAGCTGCGGGTGCGAGCGCGAGCGACATCTGGTTTAGAATATGAGATTGTCTGTTGTGTCTAAACGCAAACTGTGTTCACAGGTGCATCCTGGGTGAACTTTTCACTAAGAAACCAATCTTTCAAGCCAACCAGGAGCTCGCCCAGTTGGAGCTCATCAGGTGTGTTGATTATAATTTATATTCTCTACAGACATAGAGATGTCTTATTCATAATTATTTTACATGTCTTGTAATAATTGTAACTATTTCTTCTTCTGCTTCTCTGTCTTGCAGCCGAATATGTGGCAGTCCGTGCCCAGCTGTCTGGCCAGATGTGATAAAGCTTCCTTTCTTCAACACCATGAAACCAAAGAAGCAATACAGGAGGCGACTACGAGAAGAGTTTGCGTTGTACGTTATGTAACGTGATGTTGAATTAATCAGGACTGCACGTTTTAGAAAAAGGTTTGACTCAGCACTTCTTGCTCAGCATCCCTCTGTCGGCCCTGGACCTCTTTGACCACATGCTGAACCTGGACCCCAACAAACGTTGTACTGCTGAACAGGCACTGGGCAGCGAGTTCCTCAGAGACGTGGACCCAGACAAGATGCCCCCGCCAGAGTACGTGTGGCCTCCCCCGCTGCTTCGCTGCCGTGGATCTCCCCAGTGTTTTCTCACCACGTTTGAACTCTCCTCTTCCTCCAGCCTTCCGCTGTGGCAAGACTGCCACGAGTTGTGGAGTAAGAAACGCCGACGTCAGAAGCAGATCCCAGAAGAAATGGCCGCCCCGAAGGCGCCGCGTAAGGAGATGGGCCTTGACGACAGCCGGAGTAACACTCCTCAGGGTTTCCCTGCTCCTGGAGGTGTCAAAGCCCAGAATGCAGCTGCTTCTGCGCTGCTGGGTGAGTGATGAGTTTATCACCGTCCCAGAAACGGCAAGTTGTGTTGTTGTTACTTGTCTGAAAGCAAAAAAAAGGAGTTTAGAACTTTCTGTCGTCACTCTGGAGAGTATGACTGTGTCTCTCCGTCTTCCTTCAGACCCAAAAGGTCCAAACTCCCAGCTGACTCAGGAGCAGCTGGCCGTCCTCCTCAACTTCCTCGGACACCCCAAGAGCGCCGTCAACACGACCCAGTTTTTCCAAACCATGAGCACGAAGGTCAACCAGGAGACTCTGCAGCAGCTGTCCAAAGTCCTGGCTCCCGGCGATGCCGCGGAGCCTCCGCCTCAACCGGCGCCGGCCAAGCCTCCGCAGCCCAGCGTTCCTGCAGGCGTCCCCCGTACGCCGCCGATGCCCAAACCTCCCTCGCCCCCCACGTCTGTGCCCCCCAGTATTCCCGAGGGAGAAGCCGCCGCTGCCGCCACCCAGACGGCCGTGACCATGCTGCTGGCTCAGCTGCTGCAGGCTCAGAGGCCGGAGCCCGGCGACGGGGGAGACGGGGCGGAGAGCGGCAACCCCGCAGCAGGTGCCCCGCCGGGGGGGCCTCCGCTCCCCCCAGAGGTTAAACAGCCCCCGGAGCCCAGCCCGGTCTCACCAGGTGAACCTCCTGAGAGCGGCTCAGGGTAGCGGGTTAACGCCATGACGACATATAACGTTTGACGTTGTCTTTCAGTGTCGGAGCTCGGCGGTATGTCCATCCTGCCCCCTGACCAGAGACCGCCAGAGCCCCCAGAGCCGCCGCCGCACGCCGACCTGGACTACCGGCAGCCACCACCAGAGCCCAAGACGGGCCACCCTCCCCCCATCCCGCCGGCAGACGGATGTGATGGAGGGAGACCCCCGGAGCCGGACTACCTGCCACTCCGCCCCGCAGATGGACCTGGATACGGGAGGGACTACAGCCACCCTCCCCCCCATCCCTTTGCCACCGCGGGGTTTGGTGACAGCTACATGGGTCACATGTTGGGCGGGGGCCTGCCCCCTCACACCCTGAGGGACGTGTTCAGTGGGCCGGGCCAGGCGGCCGGCTCCTCCTCTGCAGTGGGGGTTCTGGCTCCAGCTCTTCCAGAACCCTTCCCCCCCCGAGCTGGAGCCACGGGACCCGGCAGCATCGTGTTTGCGGGGGACAAGGACCATCGCTTCGAGTACAATCACAGCCCCCTACCTGTGGAGGGACAGCCCAACCCGGGCGCCATCCACCTGTACAACCACAACCTGGCGAGAAAAGACGCCCCCCCTCCTCCCCCACCCATCTCGGCGCCCGGCCAACCTTGGGGCTCCCCGTCCCAGGTGGGCGCGCCACCATTGCCCCTGGGTTTTGTCCCTCACGTGAACTCGGCAGCAACAATCAGAGGACGAGGTTTGCCCTTCTGAGCAGCTGGAAACGGATGTTTGGACCTGGAGCTGCTCAGGCCCAGACCGACCGGACAGAACCGCAGCGGCATGGAGCGATCTGCTTATATCTTCGTACCCCCCCCGTTGGTCTGGAATGTGGCGTACGCTGTGGAAGGACAGATGAGGGGCAGCGGAGGAGCTTTTCTTGCTCGTACCATTTTCATATTTTTTGTAATCTATTCTGCTGTCTTTTAAATTAAACTTTTACCTTTTTTTGAGTGTACAGTTATCAGGCAGGTGCGTTTGAAGCCTCTACCGAAGCCTTCCTGTACGTCTCCAGGGCAGAGTAGTATTCATGTTTTGCACTGCTGACCGGAGTAGGCGGAAACTATTTTAGTTGTGAAAGGAAATGGAACGGATGATGTGCTTTCTCAGCACAGTTAGAACATGACCAGTAATGTAGTGTACTTGTTTGTTTTTTTTTTACGGCCGTGATTATGTTGAACCACGGCGTCTCCGTCGACTGACGGGGACGGCTGTTGGCGACAGAGACGAGCACTTGGAGGACGACAGCCAGTCTGATCTGACCTGATGGGGAAAAGACTGACGTCACCTAAAGTTCCACGGGCCTTTTTCACCGAGACGTGTTGTAAAGTCACGAGCAAAACAAACGCAACTTCAGACTGGATTTTTGTTTTGTACTAAAATGACCCGTCAGCCTCCTCCTGTGGCAAATGTTTATTAAAGAAATGCCTCATCACATCAGTGTGTGTTTCATCGTCGACGTCGACATTCTCTCTTGGAACACGTGTGTTAACTCCCAGAGTTCCCATCTTTGACACCAGCGCCTACGTGTCAAGGGGCCTTTGAACAAACATCTGTTTGTGTGTGACGCTCCTCTGGTTTAAAGAGTGACGACCGGTGTAAGAATCCATCGGCTCTGACACGTTAACCTCCAACAGGCAAATGATTTACAACTCAAGGTAGAAACATCCCAGGACAAGAACATTCAGCTCAAGAATGAATCTGAATTTGTCAGCTCACATCGCTGTTGATGGGGAAGTGATTATCTCAGACGGTCACTGTTTAATTTGATTAATACAGTGTGAATGATGGATCGTTGGAAGCATTTCTGCTTTCCACTTTTTCTTGTGAAGTACGGAACGCTTACATCCTCACACCTCTCAGAGGATTCCCTGGTTGAATTTCTGTTTTTAACTTCAAGTTCAAAAGTTTCAAATCTAGTCATTCACATGGAAAAGACAAAATGATGTGGAAATCCAGCAGGGGGCGACAGAGGTTTGACCTGATCGTTTTTTAAACGAGTTTGTTTCATTAGCTTCAAATGTTTTTAACATGGTACATTTGATTTTAGCATCACACACAGAGTTACAACGATGAGAGAGAAGCGTGGTGATGGAGACGCCTCTTCCCAACACACACAAACTTCCACACACTCTATATTCACCTCCACCCCAACAACGATCCGTCTACAAAAACACCACAATCAGCAAACTGCCACACACTACTATTAAAACACATGACAGGTTTTGTGCAGTGCAGCGTCATCACAACAGGCAGTGACATTTTCATCCACAGGGTGGCGTCAAAGGCCTGGAGGAGGAGGAAGTGGGGGAGAACGTGGAGGACTGAAGCCATCAAGCAAACGTCACAAAGCTTGCAAAACTGAAAATGATGACCAAGACCTACTTGCCATCTGTGAATTGAAGCTCTGGACGTGACGTGTGACGTTGGCTCGTGTGGAAAATGGAAAGCAGCCAGACTCGCCTTATCATGTTTGACTAATCAGAGACCTACTAGGCTGGAGCTTGTTAACTCATTAGTGCTCCACGGTGTTCCAAGGTGACCCGCCGACAGGAAGAGGCGCTACCTGTGCCGACTGTTGACAGGAGACTGGGGAAGGCAAATAATTAGGGGCCGAGGATGATTTATTGAAGAGTTACAGTGCTGACTTTGAATTAACCTTTGAGATTTTGCAGGAACTGAACCGTAATGTGACCCACAATGCATCACTGTGCTGCGGGCCACACTGCTCCTCCAAGAGGTGAGTCAGCGGTTTCATAGCCTCGGGTCAAACCTGCTTCGCTGTCCGCGTGCGTGTTTTCAGTGACACAGAGCGAGACGGAACACGTGCAGCTGACATTTTTAGATAATGTCCTGTTCACTGTTTTCTCTGTTTATTTCAAAGTGATTTACTCCAATGGGGGGAGGGGGAGGTGTTCAGAGTAGTTTTTAATTAAAATCAAATCACGAGAGTCGTGGTGGTGGTGCAGTCATCCGCATGCATGCACAGCGACGCTTTCATGGTGTCAGTAATAAGCCAAGTTTAGGCGGAAAAACAACCGCTGAAGGTGAAGTCTGCAGTTTGCAATCATTTGGTTGAGTCTAGTCCAAAATCTAGAAATGCTAACTTCCTTAGCACGAAAAGCGTGAAGCTCCAGTTCTCATTCACCCATAGTCACAAGCTCTTAGAGATGACCAGATGACGATTTAGTAGAACGGTTCGAAGCCTTCTATGTGGTTGGAACGCTGCGATATTGTTCCATTTCCCCCACGGTGGCCGGGTGAAGAGCCCCGAACATCCTCACAAGGAATAAAGTGTTAATTCCGGGCATAGCTAGCTGGTTAGAAGCGTTCTGGACCGTCCACTTAATGCACCACAGCGTTGAGAGTCATTTCAGACTGACTTGATATTCACCGAGTGAGGAGCCGTCAGACCCGTCCAACGTGATGGAGTGTTCCGGTCTGCTGAATCTGTCCCGTGTGTTGAACAAGGTGACACCGCCCAAAGGTTACGCCGCGCTGACCTTTATTATGCTGTTGTCACATGCTCGCCATTGGTCAGTGAAACCGCATTAGCTAAAGGTCAAGTGTTTGATTTCCACACAAACAACAACAGGGCTGCTGACGGTCACATGTGCTGAAAAGCGCTGACTTCCTTCCAGAGTTTTCCCTCTCATTCTACCTGACAGTCCCATTAAATGTGACCGTGGAGACAAAGGGCGCTCCGATCATTTACAGCAGATATGACCCATAAATGTCGTCGACTTCACTTCACGTTTGACACAAGAGGTCAGAGGTCAGTAAATAATAGAAGGAAATGTCAGCCTGCAAGGGTCTGCCATCCATCTGGGATGTTTAGCAGCTGTTTGGATTTCACAGAACAAAGACGATGGTCTCGTTGAGGTGTAGGAACACGTGCGTGTGTTGCGTTTACCAGGAAGTAGTGCATAAATCAAATTGAGCAGCTACTGCCCCCTGAGGCCACACAGGGAACTACAAGCTAATGATGCATTGTATTTCTCCTTGAAGCCACCAGTGTCTGTTAATTTCATCCACTTTCAAACGACGACCTGAACTATTGGACCAATATTTAACCTGTGTCGTCCGTTCACGTCAGTTGATGCGAGTTAATCCCAGGTCAGGAACCAGACGGGACCTGGGTGGAACCTGGGACCTGGAAATGGTTTTTAACGTCACACGAAGTTGATGGACACACTTCAGTCATTGAACGTGCAGACAGCTTTGAAGAGCTGATTAGAATTTTCAGTCCCCCAGTTTCCGCCTTTCTGACTCTTATTTTGGTAATTCTATGGTTTTGCTGGTTGGGTGTAGAGTGTAGAGAAGAATCTGTAAATACACATGTAACAGCAGATTTTCAGGAGCCGCAGCTTTGATAACGGCTGTGATCGGTCCTAATATGGGTTTAAGATGTTCTGGGTCGATAAAACTCGTCATAAAATGGGAAGAAACGGAAACACTAAGGCGCGTTGATCAAATCCCGATGATGGTAAATCATGCGCAAACAGCGTAATTCTGTTTATGTGGGTAAATGTGCTGCTTTCCCTCATATCTCACCAGGTGAAACGGGGCGAGATGGTCTGTGACAACTGTTTTTATAAAGCAGTATGGCTGCTCCGGCCGTCGCAAAACAATCTGCGGAGCCCTTAATGTAGATTGCTCTAGCAAACACAAACGCTTTTCCATAAATGTGGAGAGAAATGTGAAATCAAGCGTGAAATGTGAGTGTTGCAATCCGGAGAATTATTGTCACTCAGATTGAAATGGCGTTTCGGGGGGAAGTCTGACGCGAAGCAGCCAACTGCTTTGACGTCCAAAGGTCGATACGTCAATACGACATCTTGTTTATGATTCATCGCTCGTTCTGTAGATTAACGTCGGCCGGTCCAAACACGGAGCAGTGTGTGTGCTCAGCAGTTCCGTGTGCCAATCTGTAAATCCTTCACACGGGAAGACGCAGCATCCAACACGTTGTTCTGCAGCTTGTTTTATTTCAAAGTGAAACCGCTGCCGATGAACCGCTGACAACTTCCAGAGCAAACAGCCTGTCAGGGAAAAAAAAAAAAAAAACCCAAAACATAACAGGAAGCAAATTTACCTGCAGGGGAAACTCAGCCGGCAGACTCCTGAACCCATTAGAATGAACAAATAACAGTTTTTGTGGTTGTTTAGGACGAGGGAGGAATGAGACGCGCCCAGAATGACAATCAGGTCGCTGAAGAAGATGCTACAGCGACAAAGGTAAACACAGGTCGACAAAGACTGGGGGGAGACGTTCAACATTCATTTGAAATAAAACTGATGTGAATGCACTTAGGATAGTAACAGGCGGTTCTCTCCAGGTACTCCAGCTTCCTCCCACCTCCAACAGCATGCTGAGGTACATTGGTCGCTCTGAACCACGCGTAGGTGTGAACGTGAGTGTGAATGGTCGTCTGTTCTTCAGCCGGTGACCAAACAAGACCTTCAACCGGAGCAACCGGAGATGATGAGTGAATACAAACGTCAGACGATATGTATTTGCTGGTCTTTAACGGGAGCAGAGGTGGCCCTCTGGTCAGCCTGTTCATGGCTCGTTCATGATCCTTTGTGGGTTTTCTGCTGTAATAGCAATTCGCGTGCAGTGCTGAGAGGAGGACAAACTGTGTATTAAGTGCTCGTCCAGCCTCTGTGATTAATGAGCGAGCAGACAGACAACCAGGGAGCATTCTAATCAGCCACAAGGACACAGAGTGATAGAGTGAGACAGGGTGTGAAAAAGTGCCTCCTTACAAATGGTCCTCACAGCGTGCAGTCTACAGGAGATTTAACCGAATCTTTACAGGAAATCTGTGTGGAAATGACTCTCATACATTAACTCAATAATCCATATTTGAACAGCTGAGTTTACTTTACAATAAATGTGCCTTGGTGTGTCAAAGACATCTGGGTTCTCCCTCGACCGAGGCCATTAGTGGACTGGTGTTATGTGGGGCACATAGGGAAATGTTCCAGGGCTGAGAGAGAATTTTATAACGCTGTACCTCGTTACAGAGGAACACAAAACTGCACTAATGAGCCTTTAAAATATAAATTTCATATCCGCCCCCTTGTTAATGACACTGGCAAAAGTGGAGCAAGCGATGCATATTTATCTTGGCAAGCTAACATTGCCGCCATGCTAATTGCGTTACCCTCTTGTATTACACATAGGCATGATACATAATTGACACCATAATTAATGGTGTGTTCCACTTGCCGTGAACGTCTGAGTCCGTCATTCCAGGTGAAAATCTGGTTGTTTGCGTTTTACAGTCGTCACAAGATAGGAGGTCGGAACAAATGTTCTTGCGCTAGTTCTTTGCTGATAAACATTTCCGTGGTATTCTATGTGCAGCTACACTGTGAAAAAAATTCCAGTGACAACAAATATGGACAAAAAATGAACAGTAAACAATATTGCTAGCTAAACTGCTACAGCACATACAGCATGCCGCCATCTTGGACTCTGAACTCGGGGTCTGAGTTGGGATATTGGCCTTGCTGTGCTAGCATGTCGGCATCCATGAGTTATTGAAAAAAGTTCTCCGTTTAGACCCCATGAGTCAAATGTCTCATCACTGTTGTTTTCTCCCAATGAAAATGGAGTGTCCGCGCGGGGGATGTATCACCAACAGTCACCATCGGTTTGGGTGATGTATCTGCTGTCACTCTGTGCATTAGCACTCTGACCTTTTCTTCCCATTTCAGACGCAATGTGGCCTGAGCTGGTAAGAAAGATGGATAAGAAGAGGATGAAATGTGTCATGGGGAAAGAAATTGAGCAGGCACATCTCCTCGCTGTGGTGGCGCCAGATATAAACCACAGCAATAACGATGAAATATCACACTAACACCGGTTATCACATACAACCGTAATATACTGGAGTTACACAAGGAAAAAAATAGACTCTAAGTGGAAGACGAAGAACAAGAGGAAGGCAGCATTAAGAAATGAGTGAGGACAGACAGAAAAGGAAGATTGGTTTCACCACGGCAGAGAAATCGACTTCTTTCTCCGTTCTTTTGTCTGAGCTGTTACACAATAGATCAGACCGAAATGCGGATTGATTCTGCTGTCACGGCAGGCGTTATCCCGGTTTTGAATGAATTTAATATTTGATTCAGTTTGTTATTCATGCTCGCCATCCTTTGCGATGCCATTTGTCTGTGCTGCTGCTGCCAATTCATCAGCACTGACTGTCCTCATTGTCTCAAGCTGGGGGCCATATTGAAGAACAAGCGTTTTCTGAGGCATTGTGTGTGTGTGTGTGTGTGTGTGTGTGTGTAGGTTCAAACCCTGTCTTAAGTGACCTCATTTTACACAACAGGACTTTGAAGCAACAAGCTTGGTGAGGGAAAAGCTTTGCCTGGAAGCTGCTCGTCCTCTGGAGGATCGACATGATTTTTTTGTTGATCGATCATCATTTGTAACATGTAGCTGGTTTAGCTAATTAGCTCTTGTCAAAGTATGTTTTAGGTGGTGAATTCCCATGAAGTAATCCTGGCACATATCGTGTGTCGTCTCTGATCGTTTGTATTTCACAGGAAGTTTGATACCGTCGATCCACACACAGATGAAGAAAAGATAAATGAACTTTTTTTTTGCAGCGGCTCCTCTTGATGCACACATGAGAGACGATGAATAATTGAAGCCGCCTTGATGATGTCTGTCAGCTTGTGGCGTCGTGGCGGCAGCGGCGGCGAGTGTCTTCATCATCTTCAGATGACCTCCGTTCGCTGCGGTGCAGAGCGCGGATGCCAGCCGCCGTCACGGCATCCGACTAGAAATGTCCCTGTTCACCTAACAGCTGGGGGGGCAGAGGAACCGTTCACCGACACGACGAGACGCTGAGCGGCGAAGCCCCCGCCGAAACACACTGCATCAGGCCGCTTAAACGAGATATGACACATGCCTCATTCGCTTACGCCGGCATGTGACAAGTGAGCTCATAACTCATGCAGTTCTCCTGTCGCATTTAAATGCACACATTTAAATGAGCTGCAGCCACGGCTCCATTATTCCAACATTGAAAACTGTTGGTCAAAGTCATCGCTGAGCAGTTTCCTGCCGCAGATCGCTGGAGGTGCAGAAATCGGCCGTGGAGTTTGATGGTGGAAGTATCTGGGAACGAATGAGCTGGTACTTCAGATGAGATCTCATACGCCGCAGCTCCCGTTTGATGGTGTAATCGAACATGAATATTTCAGGCTGAGGAGGAGGAGGAGGAGGAGGCCTGGACCCCACAGATCTGCAGCTTGAGCACACACGTTCATGGGGAACTGCAGATTCATATGTGTGTGTGTGTGTGTGTGTGTGTTTGTGCGTATTGTTTTTCTTTTATAAATCCCAATCATCGTTGAAATTGGTTTCCGCTCCGTTTGTAGACATGAATGGGTGACGCCGCTCCTTAAATTAATCATTTGTGCCGCCTGCTGCTTGGCACGACAAACAACAAAAAAAACAACAGCAAAGGATCATCAGCCGCTCGTTGCTGAAGTGTGTGTGTGTGTGTGTGTGCGTGTGTGTGAGTGTGATAATTTATTTGGTAGTCTCAGATCTAGACTGACAAACACAACAAAGAGAGCTCAGGGTCGTCCATCAGCATCAGAGCAGTGATCCACAGGACCATCACGCTCCACTGCAGCTAATTATGAAGAGAAAGAGGCTGCTACTTGTTGACAACGCGTGTGTGTTGAAGAAATGACTCCGAGGACGGGAGACGTCCAGACGACGGAGTAGAACTTCTACTGAACTGAATTGAACTTGGGTTTGAACTCTCTGGGTTTCCATTCAACGTCACACCTGATTCCACAGCTCGTCATCGGGTTCCTGCAGCTTCGCAGTCACTGCTCTTTGGAATCAGCTGTGCAGGAGCAGGGTGCCGTCTAAAACCTGGAGGACCCCAGGCTATAATCTGATCCGCCTGCTCGGGAGGGAATGGTTTACTATCGCCCCCGTTTGATATTTGACTCCGACGTCTGTTCAGCCGCTCTCTGAGATGTCTGACGCTGTTTGTGCTGACTTGTTCAGCACAGGAAGGAGGTCAGAGGGAGTGAACGCTGGTGTCAGACGGTCGCAGCTCGCCACACCAGATGCATTCGAACTCTTCTGTCTATAACCAATCTGCTGCCAGCGCACTGGAAACAGACCCAGTCTGGTCACATCGACGTTCTCCAAATCCACAACGTGGTGAACAAGTGTCTCCTGGTTGTTGAGGGCTCCGTAAAGATCACGTTGTAAAGATGCTAGTCCTTGGACTTTATGGACCATTGGTGGAAGCAGTTGCCAGGGTGATTACACATTTGCAGTCAGTGGAATAGTTGCACAGATTGTACAGTTGAATGATGAAGACAATAACAAACACATAATTGCAGAGCTGAGTGTTCAAAGCTATTAGCTTTAGCAGCAGTGAGCCTGTGTGTGTTGGCGGTGTCGTACCAACAAATGAAAGTTGGATGAAGTTTGTCACGGAGGCGTTCCCTCGTCCGTCACAACGTTTGATGTTTGTTTCAGAAGCGCTGCTGCATCTGGAAGAAGTTCAGGTCACCGAGGACGGAGCATTTGTTTCCTGACGCGGGTCCCTGCGGAGCAAACAGTCAGCGATCGTCCTCGATGAGGAGGCTGCGGCAAAGTGCTTTCATAAAAAGAGAAATATTTATATCCAGGCTGCTTATCGGCCCGCAAATGTCGAGAAGTATTAATATGTAACGTCCTGCTGGGCTCTCCAGGACACTTGCCACAGCTCCGGAGCAGGAGAGCGCCCGGCGTTATCGAGGGGCGCCAGTGTGACTCGGCGATGGTATCAGCTGAGCCGACTGGATTCCATTAGGCAAAGCCCACATCTGTGTCGACTGAACATATTGGCTCACGCTGCGGGGGAAAGGCTCAGCCCACAGCCGCCATCCGCGGAGGCGTATCAGCACACATTAATTCACTGGGGACCTGATGATGCACCGCCAAGATTGGATGAAGTCTTTTCCTCCTGCTCATACAAATCCAACTTTAAAGAATACCCTCATCATCTTAAATGCCATTTCTCCCAGCTCCGCCCCCCCCCCCCCCACCCCACCCCTCACAGCCAGTGTGTGCCGATTGCCTTTGTGTACACTGAGCTGCTGATTTAAGCAGCAGATTTGCATGGCAAAGGGAGTCCTATTTAAAATACACGAGCGGGTTTAAGAATGAGTCAGCAGATAGAAGGATGAGTAATGAGAGTGAGTTCCCCGTCCGACGCAGCGGTTCTACCGAGCTCACAGATGCACGTTTGAAGTCACTAAGCTGCATCACGTGGCTATGTTTTAATGACTCACACTTTAATGAGAATCAATGAGTTTATGTGCAATCAGCCGCTAGAGAGGAGAAGGGACTTCTTCTCAGGAATCATGAAGTGTCAGCGGTCCGAACGGCCCCGTTTAACGGTTACGGAGGTCTGTTCTGACCTCCACGTGGAGCCTGCTTGGTATTCATTCCCATTCTACATCAACAGTTGCCAACAGACAAACACGGGCAGGAACAGAACTTCCTTGGCTCTGTGTTGATTTGTGCAGAGTCCTTTCTGGTCCTTCTCGCCGGCTCCAACCCACAACTTTTGGGTTAACAGATGACCACCGTAACCACTGGTCCACAGAGACAGTCCACTGGGGCCAAATAATGGTGCAGTGACAAAGAATTCCTCCATAGATTCCTGGATCCAGATGGTTCCAGAACACTACCAACATGTAATTATCTGGTCCTGGTCCATTAGCAGCAGTTACTGAACATTTCATGAAAATAACTTTTCAAGTTATTTTGCAAACAGACAAACACTGGTGAAAAGATAATAATAATAACAATAAACATGGCTGATGTTTGGACAGAGGACTGAGCAATAGTTTTGAAGTGCAACCGTGTATTTGCAAGTGGCGTCATTAAACTTATGGGAGTCAGTCCGATGTTTAGTGAGAACGAGTGCAGTCAGTGACCCTGTTGAACGTCCTATAAACCATAACAACATAAAAAAAACATGTTAATAAACTAAGTTCAGGCGGTGAGAGAGTGAAACACTGACACCCCCCCCCCCCCCCCCAGATATCTTCA
>CAAKHB010002823.1:39104-59886 GCA_901007665.1 Aeoliscus strigatus | reverse complement strand
ATATCTTCAGGAATGAATTTCACAAGACAAACTTTGAACACAAGTACTCCCTGAAACTATTCCGCTCGTCTTTGTGCCTCCACCTGAGCAGCCACCTTTCCCGGCGATGTCGTTCCCGTCCCGTCGCACCTCTACTCCGGCGTTCTATGTTGTGAATGTGGGTGTTTTCAATTCTGGCGGCTTACAGGCTCAGACGTGCGCTCAAACAAACACATTGTTCAGCCTGTTCAGATTAGCTACAGGGGCTGCGAGCTTTGCTCACACTGCCAAACCAAATCCTAATTACGCTGAAGGCGCTGCAACGACCAGGAAATCTGAAATGTTCCACTCTGAAGAACTGATAGGAATCTTTTCAACGGTCCATTGATGGCTAAGGGACACAGAAAACAATCCGACGGACGATAGCCACTTTGGATTTATCCGATTAAGTTTTGGCGCTGGTAAAATAGATGTATAACGATTCGTTCAGACGGAGTTGATGATCAAAGGTCCATTTTTAAAGTCTATTACTGGATTAAAAAGGAATTATTTGTAAAGATGCGCCTCAGCTTGTGCCTCAGCTCGTGTGTCTTGGAGCTGGTCACGTGACGGCGGCGGGGGAAAATGGATTTGTTCTGTAAAGAGTAAAAACGGAGTTGTTTACGTTCCAATTTCACAACACAGAAGGTTGTGTTCTTTTGTATCGGTCACCTCCAACTGATGAGTAATAGCGTCCCCTTCGTTTGTGAAATTATCAAGATGTGCTAGTTCGAGAGGCAAATCCACGATACACGTTTCTGGAAGTTTCCCTTTCGGAAACTGCTTGTTTTGAACACAGTCGAGGAGAGAAACTGTCCAGTCATCCAGGAAATAAGAGCGCAGCCATGTGATTTAAAGGAGGACTGACGATCAGGCACCTCGTCCACCTGAGACTGAAGTCACTGCTGTTGTGCTGCTGCCGGCTGATGGAGCCACACACGTCTTTTATTGCTTTTTCGGGATTTAATTGGCCCATTGCAGACCGGCTACTTGATGTTCGATCGGTGCTGCAGCGCCTCTTTCTCACATAAAATACTGTATACCTGTGGATTTAGAGGGCAACGGAAAGGACAGTCGTGTCCCTGACACAGAGTGAGAGAGCGAAAGATAGAGAGAGAGAGAGAGAGAGAGAGAGAGAGAGAGAGAGAGAGATCTGACCTCTGGTTGATTAAACTCAAACTACCCTATGGCCTTGGTGTTTATTGGCAGATGCTTCAGAAGGATGCACTCACAGGTACACACACACACACACACGTGTGCATGCGTGGCAGCAGCCCTGATTCTATTGATCTTTGCTTGGTAATGAGCATCTAACAGTAATTTAAGGCCATAACTCTGACACACACATTGATCCAGGTGGACGGGGCACAAAGAACACCCACAAATCAGCGGCAAGATGTTAAATTGCCTTTCTCATGAGATAAATCGGCTCGCTCGGAAAGCCATGAGGCCTTGTCCTCTCCGTTGTGATTCTATTTCGTGTTTTAATACAAAGTGATTTTACATGTGTGCACACACCGGCAGCACTGAGGTCAGCGCTAAGTATCTGGAATAAAAACAAATAATGATGTAGTGCAATGATATATAGGCACTGACAGGGTTTCCAATTACATATATTGTAGGTTTTATTCACGTTGTATAATCTTGATTTACTGCTCATACTTTTACTGCACTTATATCAGCATAATGGGAGTAACAGCACATGTATTTCGACTGCACATTTCCAGTATTAGCGTGAAGCATGTACATGTATCGGACAAACGCAGTCACACCATTGTTATATGAACGGATGTTGAGGAAATGGCTTCATGTGCTGTTTAAACAACCTCTTGCCAACATTTATTCTGACATACTTATTAGTAAGTCGCAGCATTATTCTCAAGACACATTCGTCATTGTGCGCTGAGTGGCTGCGGCTAAAACACCAGTGGTGAAATTATGGATGCAGAGGGGTTTCATGCCAAAAAAAATCTCAGAAAGGGTCAAAGACGTTTGCAGCGGGCCCGGTCGGATGTTTTAAACAGAGTAATGAAGGCTGAGAGACACATCTCATTGTCTCCTGCCTCTGGGTGGCTCTGTGCAACAACGTCCTGCTCTGGACCTTTGGAACTGAATCATGAAGCGCAGTGACCGTGGAATTAAAACAAAGTTTAACTGTAATTAACGACTAGATTTCACAGACTGCCCATTTAACTCAGGTAGGTTTTGATGATTGCAGACCTTTACACCCTCATGTGGCATCATGGGGAACAACAGTGTGGCTGGTTGCACTACATTTATATACAGTATACTATGAAAGCTGCAGTATCCATAGCATTTAGTCTGTAAACACGACTTGTAATAGACACAATGGGCCTTGATTCAAGTAGAATGGCAATTAATACATAAAAAATTTGAGTTAATTCACAGGATGATACTGAAGACTACAATGATGCTCAGCCTCCAGCTAATCAGACTCAAATATTCTCCATGGCCATGATACAAAGGGACACAAGGAGCTCCCATTGTGCCATGCAATTAATTTCCTGCATTGTGACGATGGAATAAACATGTCATTTCCCATCAGCCCCCCCCCCCCCTCCCCTTGTAAAGCTCTGCACTGAAATTCTTTGACATAATACTGCTGCGTCTGGCAGCGTAAAATCTTCCAACACAGAGTATCTCTGTTTCTCTGCAGGAGTGTTTTCTTCACCTGAAGCAAAGCTCATTTCACTGGAAAATTGGCTTGAGCGCTCGTCTCTCCCCACTCCCCCATTCTCTCTGCCTGCCTCTCTAAATTCAGCCATTATTGTAGTGCCTTAAGCACTAATCCAATTAGCTATAGGAAGCAAATGGAGTTATCTCTCTTTGTAGCTTGTCACCTGTGCAGGGGGCAAGTGGAGGGGAAGCAATGAGTTTTTATGGGGATGGTTACTCGGGGGAACAGATTATAGCAGCATGCAAATTTTTTTGAAGTCTGTGACATTAAAGTATAGCATCAGCTGAAAATGACTCGGCAGGTGGAGTGGAGAGTGAAGAGTGTCCAGCTAATGTATGTTCCTGTGTTCCTGCCTTTGCTCCTGGCTGGCTCGACAGTACTCAACAGTGCCTGGTGATTAAACTTCAACATTTCACTTGTTTGACCCTCATCTACAGCCCTCAGGTGGGCTGTCAGAACCCTGTCTATTAACATTTCACATTGTAAACATGTCTTCTTCTGAAAAGCAGTTTTACCAGCTTGCTCTCGGCAGCTCCAACGTCCACACAGCAGCCATACTTCCTCGCTTTGAGCCAGATAGTGTCAGTGCTCTCCAGGGCCAAAAAAAAAAAAAAAAACAACATTGTGGGTGGTGAAATCAGAATGTACCTGCAGCAAAAAGCACACAGTTGAATGAAGACTGTGTTTATTACTCATGAACCAGCCTAATGACCACTTTATGAGAAGGAATAGTGTCACTCAGTTGTCTGGAGTGAATCACATCACAACGACAATGTTGCCTAATGCATGTTTAAGAAATAGCACAAGCTTGGGATCACATAAAAACAGTGGACAAGTTCTAAGACAAGAAACATGCAATACAAATGTCAGAAATCCCCTGATTATATAACTATAATATGCAGAACTCAGCAGCTCCAGGAAAGAGGACAAAAAAAGAAAGTTTACCTAATGCAGTTTGTCTCATGAACATCTCTCTTCACCAGTTTTCTGTAGATTTCTCCATCTCTGGCTGTCACAGAAATGCTAACATAACACTGGCAGACCTTGCCTGGAACGCTGCTGTTTGCCTCTTTGCCCCCATGTCATCATGACATTTCTGCCTTTCGCACTCTCTAAGCTTTTACAACAGATTACAGCTTGTGGTGGATTGGAACATGAAGAAGTGGACACACAGGGAGCCGAAAGCCACTGGTGCTGTAACTCCACGTATGGAGAGACAAAGCTCTCTGGAGGTCAGGTGAGGCCACCCGCCAACTTTAACTGCACATTTGAAGCAATCAAGGTTCACCAGCAAAAATCAGCGAGTCTCCAATGGTCAATCAAAGACATTTCTGTCATAAAGGGGATGTCACCGGGGAACTAATCATGACATCATGTTGACAGAAAAATAAGATATACCTCTACATCCCCACCGTCCCCATTCATTTCAAATCGGTGCATAGCCAACTGAAGTGTGATCCTTCAATGGACAGCAGGTGTTAAGAAATGTTTTTAGAGAACAATGTTATACTCCGGAGCAGTTAGTCTTTTACTGAGGATTTTTCTAAAGTTTAAACTCAGATGATTGGAGCTATCTGCTACCATTACCGTGTCTGTTTGATGCCACTTTTCAATGCTCAGACGCAGCACGAGGCAGTTTGTAACCAGAAACCGACGAGCTCTCGCTCTGGGGTAAAGTGCGGTGGAGACAGCAGGTGACGAGCTTTTAAAAACACACCTGAAAATACTGTTTATAATACATGACCCCATGTTGTGCATGATGCTGGAGAAACATTTCACTTTTCTCTTACCATGTCTGTTCATGGTTGGCTATAATTACGGAGGAAAAAGTCACTTCAGTTGTCGTTCCTCATTCTCTCTGAGTTTTAAAGTGCTTAAGCTCCTACAACGCCTTTCTAGGCCGGGCAAAGAGCTACAGAGATGCAAATTCAATGGTGCTAGCTCGCTAGTCTCGGTTTCCAAATTTGTGTGCTTCAGTTCGTTGGAGTTGTTGCACCTCTATCGCTCTAAGATTTACTTTTTTCCTCTAATTGTTTAAAGAGACCAGATATTCCACAGAAAAAATATGGATGCATGAAGCCAAACAGACGTAATAACATGACAGAGGCTTCTTTCACAGCCTGCGGCAGGTGTCGATGGCAAAATTTAGGATCAGGTGGACGTCAGGTTTCAAACGTGAACATATCAAAGCTTCTCTTCATGCGTTTGTGTTCTGCAGCTGTGAGCAGACCCACCCACCCTCCATCCTCCCGGCTGAAGACACTTATTTTAGCTAATTACAGTTGTGGAGCGTCACAGTCTCTCAAGCTGATGTACAATCACAGGTTGGAACCTGGCATTTAGAAAGAATCCAGCAACGTTCACATCGGTGTACGTAACCGCTGCCTGGCTGCAATCACTCACCAGCGACCTGCTGCTTCGTAATTGTGCAAGAGGAAGACAAGGACCGAAGCGTCTACCAGACCGTTTATTCACCTTGTGTCATCCTGAAGGCTCGAAGGACTCGAACATCCATCAGAAAACCTCCAGTCCGTTATATTGTTGTTTCATCGCTGCCTCTGATGAAACATAAGGATGGACTGTTTATTCAGCAGCTACAACGCTGAAAAAACCACAAGTAGAATATATTTATGAGGCGTTGGATGCAGCTCGGTGGGGGGTGGGGGGGGGGGTGGGGTATATATATGGATCCCCTGACTCCCCTTCACTGACCCCACTGCTTTGTAGAACCTGTTGTTCAGGGATTTTGGCTGACGAATGCTCATTCCAGCGCAGTCGATCACTGGGTGCGTTCGAATGTTAGTGTAACGTTAACAGATTGGCTCATAAAACAATCCGGACATTTAATTGGGTTGATGCAGCCCACCACATTTTTTCTTTCCAGTTCACTGAGGAAGCATTTGCCTCATATTTGATCATAATAAAATACAAATACAAATACTGTGGTTTAACAGTACAGCCACAGCCACAGTTTTATTCTGTGAGATCGCAGGGTTGTTTCAGCTGTGGGACGATAAAACAATATTTCAGCTGCATTTCATTCAGCTCCGTCCGCTCCGATATGCGAAGAAAAGGCCCACAGGCGTTGGCGTCGTGACATATTATGTTAACGTGGAGTGTTAGACGATCATTTCGCCTAACATGAGCAATTATCACATTCCACATGACTAATTAAATTGAATATAAATTAGCGTGGCGCTCCTCAGGCTGAAAGCTCCGTCCATGTTGAATGCTCAGTTGTGTCATTGGAAAAGATGCACATTTATGTTAAAAAAACCAAAACAATTTAGTTGGTAAAATATTAAAAGTCAGAAGAATACAACTTTATTTGGGAGAAAATGCATAATTCACATGAATTAGATGAGAATAAATATTTAATTTGCACAATTAAGTGTGCCAGAATTCAGTGGTGACACTGCAACACTTTCAGAAACACTTTAAGGCAAATTCATCTCAAACATCGCCTTCAACAACGGGCTGAATCGGTCCGGTCTAATTGCCGGAGCGATCGCCTCATGCCGTTCAGCTTTGCTGCTCCTTGACGTTGTTAGTCACACCTGTGCTTCTCCTGAGCCCACAGCTCAAAAACCCCTCACAGCAGCAGCAGCAGCGAGGTTTGAAACAATAGACTAACAGCGTGTTCACAAAATAAAATAAAAACGTCTTTCGGCTGAAAATGGATTCACTGCCACACAACTGTATCTGTGGGATCTGGGTCCGACTCAGGCTGAATTTATTCCTTCGCAACAACATATCTGTCTCTGCTGTGATTATTCCGCTCTGGAAACGCAGGCAGCGAGGGGATGGAGATATAGGTTGGAGGAGGTGAAATGAATGTCGGCCAGTGTTCTATCAGCCATCTCGGTCCAAATGTCAGCTGCAGCTTCTCTGATAAAGAAACAGTTATCAGTCGGCCTGCTATCGCCGCTGTCAGGACGCCATAGAGGAGGAGAATCAGAGGCAATAAGACCCAGAAATAGATGTTACTGCCATTGTGTCTGCTGGGGAACGTTTTGAGGTTTAAATGAGCGTTATTAGGTTTGAAATTCAGCTCATCTTTGACAGCGAATGGGCCTTTTTCAGTTCGTCCGAAAGGGATTTGAGAGGTTCTGATGAGCTGGAGAATCCAGTTTGGATTGTCAGAGCAGTGATTACACATCTGAAGTGGAAACCTCATTGACAGACTGAAACGGCAGAAATGACGCAACGTGAGCAAATAAACACGTCTGACGCAAATGTTGCTGCACAGACACTTCCCCCCCTCATTTTGTGCCTTTTTAAAAGCTGCAAAAGCCAGTTTTAAGGTGAAATCACATTTCTCCTGGTTTTCTGGAGAATTTCATCATTCTGCCAATTAATTCACACAGCAGGTTGATGAACGTCACAGGCCAGAAGACATGATGAAACACACACACACACACAGCTACGATGGGGAGGTTGTAAAACAAATACAAATACACTGCAGACACAAACCAAACCTCAGCTGGCTAATTAGGATGTTTCGACAAACCAACACACACATTGCCTGTGTGTGTGTGGGGGGGGAGGGGGGGGGACTGCAGTTGAACTGATGCAAAAAGTCATAAAGGGTTTGAGGAAATGGAATGAGCTTGTGGATGAACGACACCGACGAGCACGAACGCAGCTGCCGTGTGTCGTCATTTCACGCCGCGTTCTGATTGGCTGATTCGTGGACGTCGTGTTGTGCGATGGCCGCGTGCTCACGCTGACCGATTGATCGATCGATCGACCCTGGAGACAGTCGAAGTAGCGAGAATTGTTCAACAGAAATGTCCATTTGTTACATACAGCTGCACCGTCGGTTACCATGGTTACCAAGCAGCTAACTTTTTATTTTTAAAACAGAAACGAAACGGTCACGGTGGGAGGAGCCTGGGTGGCTGTGGCTCACGGCAGAAAGCAGCAAAGGTTCATTCAGGGGTCAGAGGTCAGCGAGGACACCGTGAGCATTCAGCAGTCTAATCTAATCGGCGGAGATGACGTTTGCAGCCGCTACCGTTCAGCAGGAGCCCGATTAGACGACAAGACAAGTTAGAGGTTAAAAAACCTCAGCTCAGGAGCATATTTACAACGAGGGCACGTGGCAACCAGCAGCTCAATTATTCAGTGAGCGGAGGACATGTAATGACTTTCCCCTTTTTTATTAATGACCTGCGCTGGAGCTTATTTATGAAAGGACACTTGTGTGTGTTAGAAGATGAAGGAGATGGACGATATTCGCCGTTACAGCGATCCGGGCTTAATTAAAAGTTTTGTGGGGTCCAAACAAATTACTGCCATGTGCATAAAAACAGTTGTCGAATACAATTTGAAATGTGTTATTGATGGAATGTTCTCGTCAGACAGAACCTCCCCAGCGCCTCCTGCGGGAAACGTGATTTGTCAGGCGATGATGAAGGTGTTCGAAATAAATGAACAAATAAGTGTGCGCATGTAGGAAAAAATGTCTAGTGCAGACGAGGTGTGACGTGATTCCCATCAGCTCGGCCACTGAACGCAGCTGGAAACGCTCTGAACTGGACCGGGCAGCAACAAACACCAGTGATGAGCTAACGCAACGGGAGCTCGTGAGCTGTTGGCATGACTTCATGCCTCCGCGTTGACCTGACGCTGACTCTACGGGACCCTACGCCGCCGTCAGCGTTTATGTTCTTCTGTCTGCGTCTCGTTACCGCAGCAACGCCAACCAGATCGGATCAACGCTCCACTGGCCGTTCTATTTCCTCAGTAGACACAGAGGTCCTGCTCCAGGTCACGTGACACAAACGGTCCAATCACAGTTGCCGCCTACGACGCGTTCTTCCAGGCTGCAGCAGGATTTAGCAGTCGCGATGTGTGTATTCAGTCTAAAAGCAGCTCATTCCTCTGGTGCCTGTGTATGTTTTTGTTTTTCTGCTCGCAGTTGAGAGGTGAAAGGTAATCGGAGCTGCTGGGATTTAATTTAATGATTTGAACAATTCATGATGCCAGACAGAATTCCAAGCACGAGTTTCTGCAAGTTTTTTTTATTTTTCCCCTTCTCAAACTGTGGAGGTCAAAGGTCAGTCTATTTAATAATGTGAGCTTGTTTTTCCTCCGTTTTTTTTTTTTTTGGAGGTTTCCACACGTCGGACCCACCCGTCTCCAGCTGACCTGTTCACTCTCCACCCAACGTCTTATCACGGCCCCATGAGTGTCGCAGACGAGATATGGAACCCTCCGGTTAGCTCCAGGTCCCGTCGACTCTCCCACCAGTTGCCCAGGAGTCCTTCTTATCTGACACCTTGTCTCCCTGCGGGCGTCGGAGCTCCTCAGTCTCTCTGAGGCCGCCGCTCTGCAGAGGAAACTCATTTCTGCTTCTTCTCGCTCTTTAAGTCGCGACCCAGATGTGACGTCGAGGCTCGATCTGTGCCAGACGTGGAACCATCTGACCTCTGACCTGCAGCAGCCGTCTCCTACTGTTTGTTGAACCCGCTCTTATACTGACGAGGGTTCACACACACACACACACACACACACACACACACGCCAAAGTTATTCGAGGGCGTCTTCACGTGACTTGGAGGTCGACGGATGTTAGTCTTCGTCTTACTGTTGCATTGTGTGGATTTTCTGGGCGTTCTGAGCAGAATCCCAGCGACCACCGGGTGCTGACGGAGGTTCGTATCACACAGCTTGATACGTGATTAGTGACACACTCGTGGGATTGCTGCAATCAAACGGCGGGTAAACACGGTGTCGTGCCGCCCAGTAAACAGCGAGTACCAACACCGTACATGAAACCCTGAAAAGTCTATTTGTGTTCACTTATTAAAGCGCCCGCGGCACAGTCAGCCCCCAGGTGCTGGGGAGAGATGCCCCGCTGAGGCGAGTGATGGGTGTGAGCAGACAACAGACGTTCTAGAATAGATGGAGTAAAAATGAAAATTGTATATTAAGAATTTTAAAATGGATGAACAGGAAAGAAATTTATATGTTAAAAAAAACAAGACTGGATGAAAAAAAAGTTTAATCCAATCATAGATGAGCTAATTAATTAGAAAGAGCACTGGATACGAGATGGAAGAGAGCAAAAGCTCCATTTTCTATCCATATTGCCATAATTTATTATTCTTTGAATCATTTCTAATAAACTTGTGCATTAAAGACATATAACGGCTCCATCCCTGGGCATTGTCGTTTTCACATCAAGTTGTGTCTCACGCCGCGTCCTGAAGAAAACGCCACGGGCCACTAATCTCAGCGCCGCGGAAAAATATGTGTTTTCGCGATTAATATGCGCAAAAGCAGAGATTACAACTTGATGGGTCGACTATGGAATTAGTCTGGAACAGGCAATCAAGCTCCTGGGTGAGTTTGTACGATGGAGGACATTTACATTCAACGAGTAGAAAGTCCGTTAGACACAAAAACCTCCTCATATACTTCGATATGAACGTCACTGTGGTGTTTTAATCTCGGCAGCTCTTGTTCTGCAGCACAAATGTGTTTGTTTGCGGTGGATAACATCAGGATTAACACGCAGTGAGACCGATACTGTCGCTGGGCGCGCGCCAGCCTTGGCTCGTGAATTATGCTGCAAATGAAATGTAGTACTACTGTAGATACTTTGTGCAGAGGGAGTAGATGATGCACCGGTCGGATGTTTGCAGAGGAAATACACGTGGACCAAACTCAGACTGTTGGATGAAGGACGATTCCACAACCACTTTTTGTTCATTTTCTGATGCAGATGAATCAGTAATTATTTAGCCGACGTGCTTCATTGTCATTCACAGCACAGGCACTCGTCACACGGAGAATTAGATGAGATTGGAGGGGTTTTTTTTTTTCTCTTTTTCCTGCATTCAGCAGAGTTAATGCTGCGACAGCGTCACTGGAGGGTAAAACTATTTCCATATTTGTGCACCCTTGAAGGACAAAAAGCGAATGATGAAGTCGGTTTGAAATCAAAAGATTTTATTTCCTCTGCAGCTGCTGCTTGTTTACAACTCAACTTCCCCCAAAAACGGAGCAGTTCTTTGGTGACTGCAGAGAAGTCAGTTGTGGCGATGTATTTGAAAAGACCCTTTAAATTTGATCGCTCTCTCTATTCAGTACTTGCCCATATATCTCATTTTCACACGAGTAGATGCTTGTCAGGTTCACACATATGTAAAGTGATTTATGTATTAATCGTGCAATGTCTTCTTATTTTCATGTAAAATATTCCCTCAGTGTTTTCTCTTTGTGTGTATGTGTGTGTGTGTGTGTGTGCTGGATAAGTGTGTCATGTAAAACACTTTGTGTTCTATTTGAATGCATGAAAAATTCTATAGTAACAAAGTGTGATGGTCGGCCTGCGGCCGGCGGCCTGCGGAGCAGCTGGAGGCCTCTTTGCCTGCAGCTCAGCGGCTCCACGCTGAACTAGGACAAAACGCTCGGCTCTCTTCAGGCTTCAACTGTCCCCGTTGTGCAACATCCACCTCCCCTCTTGTCACGGCGCCGTCCGCGGCCGACCAAACACATCACACATGACCAAGTGGTCATTGAACAAGAACAACCGGAGGCGAAACAGTTCACATCGCCCGCTGCTCTGTCCTGCTCGTCCCGGGGAATAAATGCAGGACGTGGCCCCGTTGCAAAGGTTCGTCTGTCACATGAAGATAATGTTGGATTAAAATAGCAGCAACGACATGTCAGCGGGATTAAAACAAAACTGAGGATGAAGATCACTGCAGAACATTCAACGACTGATCATCTGACTCACCACAACATCAAATATCCATCTGTGTACGAGTTTAGTAGTTTATATTCCTTTGCTTACAATTTAGTAATTTCCCCCGATGCATCGCCCCCTGGCTGGTTTGGAGTGGAATTACACAATGTCTTGCAGTGTTATTCATCGCTGTTTACTTTATTTATTTTGCTCCATGGTAGAAATCATAACTCAGTTATCTCACATACTTAACATGTCCAATTCCTCATGCAGGAAGAAGATACATCTGATAATACCTGCCCCCCCCCACGATCATAAGAAAAAAACCCCAAAAACATCATTTGATGATTGGCTTCAAATGGCTCAGACAAGAAACAAAATATGAACAATTAACGTCAATAAACATGGAAATAAAGACAATTCAGTGTGTCCAGTGAACACCTTCATGTCAGTACTGACTAAATGAGTTTATTTATTTATGAAATTAGTCATGTAAGAGTTAGAAAATCTAAGATACTGGGGAAAAATAAAGAAAACTGGGATTTTGTGATGGTCGGGACTTGATTTTAAATTGTGCGTCGCTGCAACTTGAAGTGTTTCAACAACGGCGTGAAGAACGTGGTGCAATCCCGCGATCAAAGCCGCCGCTGTCTGTCGACTGTTGTGGATTAGAATCCTTTCTTCCTCCTCCGCCGCGTTTCTGTCGCTCCGTTCTGCTGCAGACACGGCAGCTAACAGCTTCATGCGCTGAAAACGGATTTTGTTTTACACACACAAAGATTTGTCAGTGAGGACTTACTTTTGTTTTATGAGCCCAACAAACTCCCACCGATCATCCACTGATGCTCATTGGCTGGAAGCTCGTCCATCTGAACACAATTTGTCTTTTTTTTTCTTTTTCAAACACAGATTTCTTGTTCTTTGTGTTTAAATTTGAGCTCTGCAGGAGAAAAAAAAAGGAGAGAGGTCAGAAAGGTAAATGGCTCAGTCTCCGATTTGGCCCAGTAATGGAATATAATTGGAGAATAAATTGAGAAAGTCTGTGGGAGATGAAGGGAAAGCGTGGCGGAGTCAGGTGCTGCCGCTGGAGAGAGACACTTGTTGGAAGAGTTGGAATTGACAGACACTCCACGTAAACTCCATTTTTATCGCAACGTGGAGGTTTACAGGAAAATTTGGTGCAATTTGGACATCATCAGGCTGTAATATCAGAGCACTGCGCCACGCAGAGCAGAAAATATACAAAATGTTCCAAAGTAAGAGCTTATTTCAAGCAACCGGCGGCCATTAAAGTCCCAGGAGCGACTTTGGATTGAAATAATGTGACGTCTTCTCTCGGGATGCCGTCGTTCGGTTCATGGACCTCACGTTTAAAGCAGCTTTAAACACATATTTAGTGTTTTGTGAGCAGCTTTCATCTGTATTTCGGCATTGGAGAAAAGCTTTGAGACAGAAATCGTTCTTCTTCTCTGCAGGACGCAGCGCGAAAACCTGCGACCTGTTCACTGGACCGTAATTCACAGAGCAATTGTGCAAATTGTGCAAAAAAAAGAAAATTCCAGTGGTTCATCTGAGTGGAGCGTCCTCGCAGTGTGACCGGTCATCACACACACACACACACACACACACACTGCTAGAGGCAGAGGCCGATGTTTTTTAAACCTCCTTAGTTTAGTCCGGACTGTCAGATGTTTACGTCTGATCCGAACGCGCCCTGGACCACGTTCTGGTCCAGAGAACCAACATGTGGTCTGGATCACGGTTCACTCTTTGGCAATGTGAACGTTTTTTTCTTTCTTTTTTTTTTGATAGTTTGGACTCTCCGTCCTTCAGCAGGAAGTTCCGCGCCTTAGCCTAGCGTGGCGCCATGAAGCATCGCTGCCGTCGTCTTCTCCTCTCCTCCTTCACGACCAGGACGTCGATCCAATCCCAGAGAACCCCAACCAGGCTCCATATCGTCCATAGTGCCGTCAGAACAGCGTCGTCGTCACGACGTGTTTCTCTCTTTTACGTCTTTGCTAAGTGGTAAACAGCGCTAACTAGCCAACCTCGAGCACTTTGGTGCAGTGACTACGTCATCCACACGCCACACGTGGGGGAGACGCAGTAGACATCAGCAGTGAGGAGAGAGCGTCGGTAGATCATGGGTCCTCTGGTGTTTGTCCATTGTGAATCCAGAACCAAGGATCAGATGGAGACAAGTGGAGCAGAAACACCAACCTTGGTTCACTCGTTGAGGTGTGAGAGACCCGTCAGTGTCGGTCACGTGACGCATCAGCTAGGCTGATGCTAAGCTAGGCTGACGCTAAGCTCTGAGCCAGCTTTGAGTCCATCTACAGCAGCATGAAAAACAGGGTGTGATGAGTTAGAACAGGTAAATGCCTTCACCCTCTTTTCACATTTAGCGTCTTCTTTAGGGGACAAAGTGTCCAAAGAGGTCAAAGAAAATCTGTGCAAATCTTCATGACAATAATCCCGTCATATCGTTTTTTGACGGAATAAAATGAAATTTCTTTTATCTTCTGAAGAACGGGAATGTTTGACGGACACTCTGCTTTGGACCTCTTTACATAATGGACCAGGCAACGGGGGCATGAAGGCAATTTACCCACGACTCACCCTGAAAGAACCTTGTGTCTGTCAATCACGTGACCTCGTCCGCTCCGTCTTTGGAGAATCTGATTGAATTCTTCATTCTGAACACACACACACACACACACACACACACACACAGATAAAGCCCAGGTATGGAAGTTCATTAGCGACGCACAAAACCAACATGAGAAGATGGAACACCAGCAGGACTCCCGCTCTGAAATCAACCTTGTAGAATGTTCTTCTCGACCTCAATTTTGTTCATATATATATATCTGTATTTTCAGCCCCCCCCCAAAAAAAGAGGCAGAAAATGCCCAGAGTTAGTCATTATCCCTCTGACTTCCTGCCAGGTGTTCAACTCCTGCACCGACTTTGACTGGGGCTACCCGAGCAGCATTGATAATGAGTCTCTGGAGATCAGAGCGAAAGACATAAAAGCTAGTGTTGCTTGATAAACACTGAATAGCAGCCATCTGCCGGCTCGCTCTGGATGCCTTTCGGAGGCAGAAAATTTGTAAGGAGCTTCAAAAATGCAAATGAACAGCGGCTCCCAAACAAACTTAATCAACAACTAATAACGCAGCTGTTTCAAAGACGGAGTACGCGAGCCAGAAATAGGCTTTCGCCTGTTTAATTGGAGCAAATTAATGATTTAGCTGAGCATTAGCCGACTCAAGGCGCTCATTGTGACGAATCTTTATCAAGCCATGCACTGATGGATGTGGAAATTAAAGTATATGAATGAATGGATGGGATATGCAGATGTGTATTTATTTGTGAGTTTCCGTGTTCAGCGCTGGCGCGTCTTTAGTTCCTAATTCCATTTGATTTATGGCTCCGGCAGCACGCTGCTCCCCGGCTACTTTATTAGAATCTCTGAGCTAATTGGAAGAGCTGTAAATCATGATTTGCTTGCAGAGCCGCCTTGATGTCTGACACACACACACACACACACACACACACACACCTGAAACCCCAGTCGTCAAGTGCTCATCCGACTTTTCGTCAGTTGGTTTTCTTCAGTTTTGCTCAGATTCTTTGACTCAGAGTGGACATAAGCACACAGAGACTGTGTTTGTGTGGAATATTCCTCAAAATATACAAACACATCGACGATGAGATTCTCTTTATAAATCAACACCAGCTGCTGAAAACCCCCCACATTGGTCGACTGATGCATTTCGTGTCTCTTTATTCATGACAAACAGTTTAATTTAAGTTGTGAAATTAAAATCAGCTATTGGACCCTTTGTGCAGTCACCACCGTCTTGTTGACGCGTCTTCATGCTACCAGACTGAATTCTTTTCATCTTTCAGAAGCTCCGAGGTGCCAGCGGACCGGGACCCTTTTTTTCTTCAAAACGTGGGGGGGGGGCGATGATGAGGTCAGACACAGAGTACAATTCATCGCTTACCTGTGGCGCTCCGATCGATTAGCCACGTTTTGAAAAGAGCCAGCCGCCATCTTTGGCCAGATCCGTCACAGGATTTCAGCGTTTTCATGTGGCTATCAGTTGCCCGGGACCAAAGCGGCGGCTGTAATTGCTTTTCAAATTGCCTCTTTGAGCAGCGACTGACCCAATTAGTTTTGGGATTGTGTTTGTTACAGTATCAACGGTTGGAACTCATCTGAATGAATATTTCAAACCTGCACTGGCAGTCAATTACATCTGTATTTGTAACGTGTCAGCCGGCGTGATTAGTTAATTATGTTTGCACTCTCCGACGATGACACCGCCGAGTGTGTCTCACCTGCCTCTCACACTATGTCTCACACACACACACACACACACACACACACTTTTGTTTTCCAGTGTTTGAACCTGGAAGGGTAAATCAATAGTAAAGCTGTCGCTCACGTCAACAGTCCATTAGGAGAATTATTCATAAAGCGGAGGAGAGGAAGAGAAGCAGCGTGTTATCAGGAGGTGAATGCTACTGCTTCCGGAATAAAACAAGACAAAAACGATTCTTTGTTTCAATAACTGGACCGTGGAGACAACAGCCTGTGGAACGTTTGTGTGTCACTGCTTCAACATCAGAGGATTTCATTGAGTCTCTAGTGACGATCAGCCTCCGGCCACTAGAGGTCCTCACAGCAAACTTTATCTGCAGTGTAAGTGTCCGGCAATTCACCGCGATGTGCCACCTGGTGGTCGTTGGTGCAAACTGCAGCTCTGACCAAATATACTATGACTGCGGTTATGTTGGCGAATGACGCACATCCGCTCATGTTTACTTTACCTGACACACGTTCACGTGCATTTATCGAGTGGGACGCAAAGGAAAACAGCTCAAAGGGAAACGGGAGCGTACGAGGCGTCGATATCACACCCTGACAAGGTCTTGACAAAGTGTGAGGTTGGGATGAGACAGACACGGCGTCGTCATGCACACAGACGGAGAGCAGCCGCCCTGACGCCTGTCAAAACAACAAGCGCCTCCAAAACAAGTCAGTCATAGTTATGGATAACCTGAGAAAAAAATAAACACCCTGATTGTTATTTCCTGAATTATTTATAGCCGGCGCGGCTCGAGCAGCGAGCTCCTCCTGACAGATCCTCAACGTTTCCACGTCTGTCAACACTACAGAGTGTGAAGGAGACCGCTGCTGTCGTCGGCATCAATCCCTACCCGCTCTCACCCCCCCGACGGAAGTCTTTCATGCTAATAAAGGTTTTCTGAGGGCAAATATGATAAACTGCCAAGCGCAGGTAGAGTCCGTGGGAACGGCTCGTGCACGCCGAGTGAGACAAATCATTCCCCAGAATGACATTCACACTGTTCTTGCAGGGGATGCTGCTGTAATACACTGTGAAATTGATTCGGTGAAGTGAGTCGTGATCTAATCTCGTCTACTGAAACAAGAAGGTTTGTGCCGTGGATGAAAAACACCTTCGACAGACGCAGACCACAGAACACAACGGCCCGTTTTCTGCTACGCGCCCGTCGTGACGTCGCCGACGGAGCCGCGCCGTTGGTGAACGGCCGACGCTAACGTGTTGTAATTGTTGGGAGTAAATACTGAAATCTCCGCTGACGCGTCGTACAAGCAAACAGATCCGTTCGCTCCTTCCGGAGCTGGCTGGAGTTAAACGTGCACTCATGTGGAAAAAAAAATTGTCAAACAGAGAGCCTGAACGTGGCCGCACGCGTGTCTCATCACTCGGCCTGCGACGAGCCCGGGAGTGTTTTGGTGACTCAGCGATTCGAGTGCACTTCAAGAAATGATGTGAATGTGGACTGAAAAGGACTGAAAACCATTTCTTCCACTCCGACGTCCACAGATGATGATGACAGTCTGAACATCTGGAATCACCTCGGCATTCTTAATGGTAACTTTTCTGATTGACCCCAAATGGGCGTGGCTTGTGAGGATCATAAGCCCCGCCCACCCTCACAGTGCTACACAAGGTTCAAGTGGCAAATTCAAGAGTCAAGAGAATGAACCACACGCTGGACGCTAGCTCATTAGCATCATTTGTTTTTGCAACACTGAGGTTGCACATAGTGCCTGTGTGTGTGTGTGTGTGGGGGGGCTTTTCTGTGCAAACTGTTTGTCAGATATGCCTTGAATTGACCAGGATACGATTAGCGAGTGAGACATCCCCTCACTTATCTCACGAACGGCTTTGAAAAGTGGGACAACGGACTTCTTTGTGCCTGTTGCAGTGGAATGGGTCACGTGGAAGGTAAGCTGTTTATCTTTAAGGACCGGAAAAAAAAAATATGATTGGAGAGCCATTATAAGACCCAGACGTGTGTATGTAGGGCAGCATAAACCAGTCGTCGGACACGTATTTCTGGCATTAACGTCGTTAACTTCCTCATGTTTTATTCATGAGTGTAGGTAGAGCGGCCACACACCAGCTATCGCATTTCCCAGCGCTCATTTAAAGCTCCGCTGTGTGAGCCTGGCCGAGGCCAGATAACGGTGAAACCACCTGGAGGGCCGACACTACGCCCCGAAGAGTAATACAGTAATACAGGCCGTCCCAACAGTCGACAAGAAACATGGTAGTGCAGGTAAACTCTTATCAAAAAAACGCTTTCTGTACACGGTGAGTGAGCGCTGCTGACCGGCTGCCGACAGCTCTGATAACAGAAGGAGCACCTTTTTTTAGAAACGCTGCTTTATAATTGGCAGAAAATAAAGACTTGACATATTTGCTCTGTTTGGCACATTGATTTTCAACAAAAAAATCCATTATTTCAGGCTATTATTTCCCTGTTGCCTGCGTTTTTTCTGAGTGCAGATGAGGGCGTTTACCCCTCAAGACCTGCACGACCTGCAGATATTTAAAAGAAAAATAACTACATTTGTATGTACGTGACAAGGGAGAGCCTTTGAGAAATGGACAAATCGATCCAGATTTAACAAATAAAATCAATGGATGTCTCCTTTTTTTCCCTTAGAATGTTCTTTATCGCCACCTACAGGTACGGCATGCTAGTTTGTGTGCTTGTAGAACTATTTTGTAAATCAGTGGCGAATTGCGGACAGATTTTTTTTCTTTTGAGAGCAAATGTGTGTATTGTTGTGGGCAGGGTCATGGCAATTATCAGAGACGAGCGTCGGCGCGTTGCTCGCTGGCGTTCCAAAGCACATCGTGTGCGGTGGTGTGCACAGAGAAACGGGTTCAAACCGCAAGTCGTATGTTTTTGTTCATTTGGCCCCTGGCAGAGAGGCGGTGCGCTGGGCTGAACTGGCCAGAGGGACGCTAACGGTCACCGGAGGCGCATCAGGCCGCACACACGCCTCTCCGATGTGACATCAGGCCAGAAATGCTCCAAAAACGGGGACGCTGTGGCACTCAGAGCAATAAGAGCACCGACAAGTTCTTTGCATCGCAGCACAATTTCCATATTTTTCACACTTTGAGAGACTCTCGCAGCCCCCCAGAGGTAATCTCATAGCACAGACAACACCTCCTGTTTGACCAGCGTACAGAGCAGAGGACTTGGACTTGACCTTGACAAGCACACATTATTCCTCGTCGTGTGTTTGCATCGTCTGTAGCCCTCGCCGCCATTCAAGGCGTCCCCTCACCTCGGTCTGATATTAGAAACCATATGTCGACCATATGTTAAGAGCGATTTGGCAGGGTGCTCATTTGGAATGGCCAATGCTCGGGGCGCAGTGTGCCCTGTGGGGCGTCTCACAGGCGCCACACACCGTTTTACCAACATTTGTTTGTTGATCCCCAGTGCTCTCTATACCTTATTGGTGTGTGTTGGGAGGGGTGGTCATCATGTCTGAGAAGCACTTTGTGTTGCCTTTACACCGTATGAAAGGTGCTACACAGAGACATTTTGATCTGATTTGACTTTGACAGCGTCAGCAGTGAGACAGGAAGTCTCATTTTGACTTTAACCCTGAGTGTGAGACACCAGTGACCTTTGACATCAGTTATTGGTGTTATTATTTTCTTTTTGTTCCACATTTCAGTTTGGATTGTCTTGTTCAGTCCCAGTAATGGGCAGATTGGGGGTGTCTGAGTGTGTGGGCAGACTTCTGCAGCGCTGCAGTGAAACCTGCAGCAGAATCAGGCCGTACTGATATTACCGGCAGATATGAGCTGAGATAAAAGGGGAAGGTGGTGCGATTAGTCGAGCAGCCGCTCACAGGTTGGAAATTAATATATTATCTGAGCGGCGCGGGGAAATGAACCCGGCCGTATCTCCTCACTTTCTCCTCTCAGGTGCGTCAAAGGGCATCGGCTTCGTTAGTTGTCTCTCGGCACTTTGTCAAACTGGCGGCGCAGCAGCCGAGTGAGTCAACTGCATATTCGATTAATATACCAGAAGAATGAATCTCCACTCACACATGTCAACACTTCATTCCTTGACGTCTGACATTAAGTCCAATCGTGGCTTCGCTGTGAATGATTTGAGCGAAGCCGTTATCACTGATTCTCTGGGACATGTTTTTGTCTTTTAATTGTTTTTTATCACGTTTTTACCGACAATCTGCTCCTGGTCCATGGAGATGAGTCACACTGGAAAGGAGAAGACCTAAAACGAGACAGCGTTTGTTTGCGACGGGGCTGGTGAGGAAAAACCGTATCTCCTTGAAAACAGCAGAAGGACGGAAGAAGTTCATGAGAGCAGTTGTATAAACCTCGGAGCATTGTGACTCGTCTGCGTGTCCAAGGATCCTCAGCATAAAGGACAGAACACGTTGTCGGCGTCCTGTCAGCAGCACTTTCACGGCGATTGTATGTCTCAGAAAGACACGACAACCTTCACATGTGTCTGTGAGTCAGGAGCACACAGTGTTCTGGACCAATAAATGGGACCTGAGGACACTTTCAGGAGACGTCTGGTCTCTTTGAGACGAAAAACATTTGACGTTTTACTAAGTTCCGTCGGAGGGATCGTCAGATGTCACAGAGCCGCTGGAGCTCTGTGAAAAACAACATGATGAGGGAAGAAGACAACATGTGGCTGATGGATGAGAATCAACAGCTGCAACTTGAATCTGACGCTCAAACGTCACAAAGACACAACGAACAAAAAGATGTTGGATGAAAGCTGCTGTTTCAACGTCACGTCCTCGTTCTGTGTCTCCAGAGGACAGTCGACACGTCCCCCCCCGGGAGCAGAACCTGACAGCCGGTCACACGATGACGAAACATAAATGTCCTCAGTCTCGTTTCAAACGTTGTATTTGCTGCTGACCTATAAAACCAGCGTCTGTCTCCGTCACTTCAGCGGAGTTTCAGGCTTTGTGACATTTTCCTCAGAATAGACACATTTCCACCTGTTTG
>CAAKHB010002823.1:6208-17133 GCA_901007665.1 Aeoliscus strigatus | reverse complement strand
GAAATGGGGGGGGTGGGTGGGGGGGGTCAGGAAAATCCTAAAAAATACATGTTTTGGGAAGTGGTGTTCCAGTTTTAAACCCAAAACTTGTGACTTGTGCTCCGTTGATGGTCTTTGATTTGTTCGGAGCATTTCGGAGGAATCTTTCTTGCGATGCCACGGACTGAAACCTCCAGCCGGCTGACAGGCTGCTAATCCTCCTCCTCCTCCTCACATCAGCTTCTTGTGGAACCATGACTCATGGTTTTCATCCGGCGGGCCCCGCTGATGCTAATGAGCTTGGCATTTTCGGAGACGTCCTGATCTACATTCCACGCAGAAACCGATCTCGTCGTCAAGCACCCAGTGTGTGTTACGAATGACTCCCATGTTTACGCTGCGAAGCACCAACGATGAAGCAGCAGGAGACGTGTCGGCTGCTCTGACCTGCGCTGAGGTTCTGTGGAGGTTCCTTCCCTGCAGCGTGAGCCCTCGCCACCGTCTCGGCGACTGGACGTAAACTGTGCTGATAAACGGTTTGTCCGCGGGCGTCCAGGCGCTGCAGCTCACCGCGTCTCCCACCGACCCAACCGCTGCCCCCCGCGCCCAGGGGCAGGGGCTTAGAATGCAGCTATTAGAGCAGTCCGGAAGGTTTCACAAGCTCATCATAGTCAAGTGTGGAGCGCACATGCCCACGGATACACATACACACACACATACACACACACACACACACACACGGGCACACAGATGCACTCGTGTGCACACAAACACCCAGGCCACTTAAGATGCAGGTCCATGAGCAGCGGGGGCATGATTCACTGGAGCTCGACAAAAAAATCTGCTTCAGGACCAGACAGCCGGCCACGGCCGCCGTGTGTTTGCCAGAATTTTCCCCCCAAACAAGACATTTTTACATCCACGGCATCATTATGGAGGAGGAGGAGGATCAGATGTTGCTGTCACCTTTGTTTGGGATAATTCCATCTTGTTTGTTCCTCCCATCGACGACACACATCGACCTGGTTGAAACGACGAGCTACTACCATGGTAGCGAGTTAGCCAAAGAGCTAACAGTTTAACTTTCATTAGAATCCTGAAGAATCACCAACAGTGATCCAACAACGTGGATATACTCAAGTTTCACCATGGAACACGGTATTTCTCTCAATTTCTGTCATAGTTTCATTTTCAAATGATTCACAGTGCTATTTTTAGAACAGGCCTGCGGGCACTTCATGAGGTCCCTGTGGGCCACCGGGTGCCTGTGGGCACCGCGTCGGTGACCCCTGCTACACTAATCCCAGCAGTTGGGTGATCGTGGCCTGTTGCCATGGCTACTGTGGAGTTACTGACTGTTTGTCTTTGTGTGTGTGTGTGTGTGTGTGTGGTGGAACTCAATGGACAAACCAAAGTTGGCTGTCGCTGAGTTTGTTGACTTAAACGTTTACGATAACGATGGTGAAGGCGTCAGCAGGAAAGAAAAAAGTTCATAAAGTTTATAAAAGAGGGCGTCCTCAGTGTGACGTCCTGACGTTCTGTGTGTGTGTGTGTGTGTGTGTGTGTGTGTGTGTGTTGATCACGTCATTTTACATCGGGATTCCTTTGTGAAAGAATCAGTGGTTACGTTCAAGCTGACGTGTTCATGACACGTGGAGCCGTGTCGTATGTCAACATGATATACGACAATACAACATGATAAGTAAAGTGTTTCCCTTAAAGTGCGTCGGGCTGGAAAAATGTGGGCACGGTCCTTTAATTCAACTTGAACAGAAACGAATCATGAAAATGGGTTTCCCTGCGGCTCTAATGTGCAGCGACGTCCAAACGCTACAAAGATGAGAAAATACCTCATTTGCATCGGATCTGTGGAAGTAGAATAAAGTAGTGTTGTTATAGAATGTTGCAGTTTCCAGATTAGTCTCTGGATTTTTAAATCTAGCAGGGGAAGAGAAGTGCCCCCTGAGGTCGTGTGTTTACATCTGTAGTTCCTTTTTCTTTTTTTTTTTTCCTGACTCTAACGGCGTCACAGAGCCCGATGACCTTTAACCTCACATGGAGGTCGTGTTTGTCTGAACCAGAAAAGGTGCCTTTGTTTGAATTCCATCCCATGTGTGTTTTATTGGGGGGATCAATCTATTCCTATCCCTCTGTCCACGCTGTGAATTTCTCCTCCGTTCCTTTCCCTTTCACCCCCTCTGTGAATGTTTTCTTCGGCACTAAATGGCGTTTTAAAAATCCGACAGCAGCAAAGGTGAGACTGACGCGTCCATCATGTCGCCGCAGCGCGAGTAAAAGCCCGATTATTTTCTTAGCTTATCTTTTCCTGGCTGTTATGATTCAATTTTCGCCGGCGTAGAAGTCCTGGCAAAGACTCCCAGGCGTTATCTGTCGCGTCCTTTCAGCACCACCAGGCCTCGGTAGGGAAATGTCTCCTCCTTTCCTCTGCGTCTCTGCACGCGTCGATGCTAATCGCTGGAACCTGAGACAAATGCCAGAACCGTATCTGGACTCCGGGTTTGAAACGTGTGTCACCGCAGCGCTGGCGTGAGCAGTCGGCGCATTCTGTGTGAAATCCTTCATCTGTTGACCTTGATTTGTCGTCGTATGCGCGCGTTGACCCCGGACGATTCCTCACCGCTGTGGACGGGAAGATAATGAAGCAGCCTGGAGTCGAGACGCTCGTCGAGATGGATGGCGAGTTGTCATTAATATGAAAATAATGAAGGAACCGTGTGTCACTGGGAGGCCTGACAGGAGTGGAATTGAGAAAAGATGAATTAATTGAATATCTCATTGAAATTGTCGGCCGGCTTCAGCTGCATTCGCTCATGTGAAGTGTTTCCTGTTTGTCCTTGAAAATGTTGAAACGCTGCGTCGCGTGGTTCGGACCTCGGAGAAGTTGTTGGTCAGGTAGTTCTTGAAGAAACCTTTGAGTCCTCACAGGCTTGGAAAGCTGGTGTCAATTAGTTTCAAAGCTTCATGTGTAACATCTGAAAATTTAAGAAAAAAAAAAAAAATTTCAACACAGTTCTTCATTTGACCACCAGATGGTGCTGGACTTTATATTAAAGAGAGTAAAAAAAACACAGAAACTAATTTACGTTACCGTTGTTCGCCGCTGTTGACGTCCCGAGTTCCGTCCTCGTGTCTCATCTGACATGACATGAATGACATGACTGGAATGGACTGACACCCTACGTTTATTATGAAAAAAAAACACTTTAAGGAGATGACTTCTGGATAAAAAAATAATTGGCTAACATAATGCAATTTTTAAAACATAATGTTAATATTTACTGTTTTCTGTCATTTCCTTATTTGATTTCTATCAGCTGAATTTGCTGAAGTAAATTCCTCTATGAGACATCTTTGCTCACCAGCAGTACAATCATTTTAACAGTGAAGATGTTCCAGCCTGAAACGTTTTTAGCTTCATTCACTAACTAGTTACCATTGTTAGCCGTTTCATATAATTATTCTACATACGGAAAAATACCAATTCTGCCGCGTACAATAACGGCCTGTGAGGAGGGAAACCACGGCAACGAAACCAACGATCCGGTCTCATGTGCCATTGTCTGCTGATGAATCCCAGCTGAGATCCTCTAATGAGCTGCTGAGCTGCTTCCGCTAGCCCAGAATTTAAAAAAAACCCAACAGGGTTTACAAGAAGTTCAGCGTGTCTTTCATCGTGGTACGACAAACAGCGGCGGCACAGCGTGAGGCCGAGCAAACAGTGATGTGTGCTCCAGCAGGAAGCACGGTGGAGAATATAAATGAAGATGAATGGAGACAAAGATGGAAGGATCCGCAGGATGTTTCAGGTCGGCTGTTGATGCTCATCGCCTCATGGACTCATGAATACGAATGAAAGGAACTCCTGAACATCACCGACAGCTCCATGGCCAGGACGTCTCCCTGTATTCCGTCAGTGAGACTGGAGAGCCTTCGGAGTCCAGAACCTTCAGTCCAGGCCGTTCAGCACCGTTGCAGTTCCTGTAGAAACTCCAGGAGCCACAAAGATGAGGTGCCGCTGAGAACTTCACCAACTGCCAGCGGAGACCTGAACATCTGCCTCGTCGGTCCTTTTACCTTGTCACACCTTCACCACACCTTCATCTTCTCCAAGCTGCCTGAGCCTCTGGTCGACCTGGGTTCGGTTTGATCGTCTCACACGTGGATGTTCTCAGCATGTCACCTCCCAGTTTGCTTCCTCGGGTGAGTCTGACGTTCACTGCAGAGTCATTTTCTGTGGTGGGAATGAATAAATGAGCAGTATGAATCAGAATGGGACCAGCTTTCCACTCCATTTCTTTCTTCTTTCTTTTTTTTTTTTTTTACCTCAAATTAAACCTTTCCTCATCTGCTCTCCATCGCATGTTAGGTTCAAAACAAATGAGTCAAAAAAACAAAATCTGAATCCCTCCTAGTGGCTTGAGAATGAAGCTGGAAGCACTAATTAGATGCAGGCTAAGCCTCTTGTGTAACAGCATATAGCTGAATTAATATTCGTGTCGTTAGCACATGAGCTACCCGTCCCCGTTGAGTAAAAGCAGCGCTCCGCTAACGACTGCCTGTTTATACACAGAAACATGTTTAAAAATGAGCCGCAGTCAGCAGCTTCCTGCTCGTGCTTACGGGACAAAACTCAAATTATGAGCAGCTCGTTATCTGGACGCAGCAAGAAAACGCTGAAATTGGTTTTGGGACGAGTCCAGGACGCTGTGAAATGTCAAACAACCGAACCTGCACGAGGAGAAGAACAGAGCACGTTGTCTCTGGTCTCATGGAACCTAAAACACTAAAAGCACCGATGAGACACCCACATACCTGCTCAGTACACACCTGACGTACCAGTACACACCTGACGTACCAGTAGGTACCAGTAGACACCTGACGTACCAGTAGGTACCAGTACACACCTGACGTACCAGTAGACACCTGAAGTACCAGTACACACCTGACGTACCAGTAGATACCAGTAGACACCTGACGTACCAGTAGGTACCAGTACACACCTGACGTACCAGTAGGTACCAGTACACACCTGATATACCAGTAGGTACCAGTAGACACCTGATGTACCAGTACACACCTGACGTACCAGTAGATACCAGTAGACACCTGACGTACCAGTAGATACCAGTACGCACCTGACGTACCAGTAGATACCAGTACACACCTGACGTACCAGTAGGTACCAGTAGACACCTGACGTACCAGTAGACACCTGAAGTACCAGTACACACCTGACGTACCAGTAGATACCAGTAGACACCTGACGTACCAGTAGGTACCAGTACACACCTGACGTACCAGTACACACCTGACGTACCAGTAGGTACCAGTACACACCTGATATACCAGTAGGTACCAGTAGACACCTGATGTACCAGTACACACCTGACGTACCAGTAGGTACCAGTACACACCTGATATACCAGTAGGTACTAGTAGACACCTGACGTACCAGTAGACACCTGACGTATCAGTAGGTACTAGTAGACACCTGACGTACCAGTACACACCTGACGTACCAGTAGACACCAGTAGACACCTGACGTACCAGTAGACACCAGTAGACACCTGACGTACCAGTAGATACCAGTAGACACCTGACGTACCAGTAGACACCAGTAGACACCTGACGTACCAGTACACACCTGACGTACCAGTAGACACCAGTAGACACCTGACGTACCAGTAGATACCTGACGTACCAGTAGATACCTGACGTACCAGTAGATACCAGCAGACACCTGACGTACCAGTACACACCTGACGTACCAGTAGACACCAGTAGACACCTGACGTACCAGTAGATACCAGTAGACACCTGACGTACCAGTAGATACCAGTAGACACCTGACGTACCAGTAGATACCAGTAGACACCAGTAGACACCTGACGTACCAGTAGACACCTGACGTACCAGTAGACACCTGACGTACCAGTAGATACCAGTAGACACCAGTAGACACCTGACGTACCAGTAGATACCAGTAGACACCAGTAGACACCTGACGTACCAGTAGATACCAGTAGACACCAGTAGACACCTGACGTACCAGTAGATACCAGTAGACACCAGTAGACACCTGACGTCCCAGTAGATACCAGTAGACACCTGACGTACCAGTAGATACCAGTAGACACCTGACGTACCAGTAGACACCTGACGTACCAGTAGACACCAGTAGACACCTGACGTACCAGTAGATACCAGTAGACACCTGACGCCAGTAGACACCTGACGCCAGAGATACCAGTAGATACCAGTACACACCTGACGTACCAGTAGACACCTGACGTACCAGTAGACACCTGACGTACCAGTAGACACCAGTAGACACCTGATGTACCAGTACACACCTGACGTACCAGTAGACACCAGTAGACACCTGACGTACCAGTAGATACCAGTAGACACCAGTAGACACCTGACGTACCAGTAGATACCAGTAGACACCAGTAGACACCTGACGTACCAGTAGATACCAGTAGACACCAGTAGACACCTGACGTACCAGTAGACACCTGACGTACCAGTAGACACCAGTAGACACCTGACGTACCAGTAGATACCAGTAGACACCAGTAGACACCTGACGTACCAGTAGATACCAGTAGACACCAGTAGACACCTGACGTACCAGTAGACACCTGACGTACCAGTAGACACCTGACGTACCAGTAGACACCAGTAGACACCTGACGTACCAGTAGATACCAGTAGACACCAGTAGACACCTGACGTACCAGTAGACACCTGACGTACCAGTAGACACCTGACGTACCAGTAGATACCAGTAGACACCTGACGTGCCAACTGGTTGTGACTGGTGTGAGCGACCAGCTGATCCAGGGTCTGGTCTGGCTCCCGGCCGAGTCTGGAGGCCGATCAGGTCGCTGCGGAGCTCCTGAGCCAAAGGCGTCTCAAAGAGGTCTTCACTCTGCGCAGTGTGTGTGAGAAGACGCCTCAGCTCTCTGGGCAGCTTCGTCCCACTTATCAGCTCCTGCAGAATCTGATTAAGAAGGATTTTAATGGGACCAAACGGAGCACGTGTTTGGACTCACACACACACACACACACACACACACAACCGTGGCATCTACCACAGATGACGGGGGCTGACATTTGATTCTTGGTTTTAGTCTTCTGACATGCAAATCAAATGTGTTTTTTAGATTCCTGTCGTTCCTGTTTAAGAGTGTGAGGAGTCTGAACCTGTGTGATCGGTCCAAACTCCATCTCATCGCTCAGGATGGAACTGGACGGTTCCGTTTCTCTGCCTTCGGAGCGTCTGTGATTTTTTTTTTTTTTGTTCCCGATATTAATGAACAGTAGTAGTATAACTAACCAGTGCCAATATAATCCGTCCTTTCCATCCTATCGACGTTCATTTCTAATTTCACAGGTAAATTGGAGGCGACTGAAGCTGTTTAAAACATCAAATCAAAGACGTCCTGCTGTTGGCTGGCGGGCACACGCTGATAGGAGAAACACAAAGGTCTCCACTACCAAATTATTCTGTGTACATTTTTCTAAATGGCACAATTTCAGGTGATTTTCTTCTCTCTCTCTCTATCCCTCCCAACCCCCACCCCTCCCATACACCCCCACCCTCCTCCTCCACACACACACACACACACACACACACATCCACTTCTGGCAAATAACACTCATTACATTATCTCACCTCATGCAGCATGTTCGGTCTCAGCCAGCAGCTGCTTCGCCATCAAGGGGCGTTTGGAGAAGGACAGAGAAGGAGACCGGCTTCCTGTTTGATGCTCCCGTTGTATGTTTCTGTTTGAAGAAACTGCAGGTGTTTAAGTCAACGCTCTAAAAGGCCGCAAACCGATGGCCGCAGTGGCCCCGGTCCCATGCCGTGGTGACGTGAAGGTCTTAAACGGGTCACGTGTCCGTCAGCGGACACCTGAGAAGACGCGGCGTGTCCTCGGCGACACACGAGCTGTCGTGTTCTCATGTCAACATGACGGTCAGAGGGAACCGTCTCAGCCCCACGCCGCCGCCGGCTGCGCGCTGGCCGCCGGTGTCAGGCTACTTTGTGCTGAAAAGGTCACCCCCGCCTCTGTCGCTGTGGGCGCCAGTGGCAGTCACGACCAAATGGAAATGTCCCCGCGCGATGGGACAATTAATGTGACTGCTGTTAACAAGGTGAGGACAATGAGTGTGCATCTTCCTCCTCCTCTTCCCTTCTGCTTCGTCCTGTTTGCTAATTCCAACTGCGTCTGCTGCCATATTTCATTATAACGATAATAATAAATGATAACACAGGAATAACAAAATAACTATAGCAATAATAATGAATATATTATATTATAATATTATTGTTATAATATGTATATTAAAGGTAGTTGTAATAGGAAAAACCCTTAAAAGACAAAAACTATACATCAAAAATAATGTTGAAATGCCATGCAGATGTGCAGGTGTAAGCTAGTTAAAAGCTTGTGTGGAAAAATAGGTATTAAACCGTTTAGGCTGGTTCCCCGATGTCTGCACGAAGCGTTTTTTTCAACCAATAACGAACAAACTGTTGCTCTACGACGCACCTGTGCGCCCCCGTCAAATCCGTGGTCATGCGTGGAACTGCAGCTTGTTCCTACAGGCACTCGGCGCCGGCGGTTCATCTGCGACGTGGCGCGGTCTTTTCTCTGAGCGCCGCTCTCCCAGTTGCTGGTTTGATTTCTTTTCTGCTGATTTCCTAGCTGATGTCTTTAATTACATTCGCTCCTCGTCGGTGACCTCTGGTTTAAAACACACACAGTTATCAGCAAGGACTAATCCCCAAGGCCTCTTTTTTTGTTCCTGGTATCTCTGAAAAGAATGACAATTATTGTGGTAGTCACTCAGGCTGAAATGTACGGTGACTCCTCTTTGATTATTCACAAGTAACTACAGTGAAACAGTCCTTTATTTTTTTCATTGGACACAACACGGAGACGAACACGTACCTCTTCAGAGCCGAACGCTGGGTCTGATTCTACTCGTCCGTATCATGTTTAATGGGACTGTCATTAGTGTGTGGACACAACAAAGGGCTCGGTCGAGTCCATCAGGGGGAGAATCAAAGCGCCACGTGCGGCGGTCGAACCGTCGGCTGCGGTTTGGGAGACGGGGAGCGCGCCGACGATAAAAGCATCTCATTACCACCAGCGGACGTCTGCGTTGGAACAGGCTCCATCTGCATGACATTGGATGTAGTGTGTAAAAAGCCTGCGTGGGATTCATGTCATCCGTTTTTTTGACGTGCAAACTCCGCAGAGCTTTTTATATTTCAAAAAGATCAACGGAGACAAGCCCTTCATGTGGAAGTTAATTGTGTTGATTATTGTGTGTGTGGGGGGGCTGTTGTTGGATGTGTTTTAAGCTTAAAGGTGTTTGAAACAACACGTGGAATGGGTCAAGCTGCGGCTCGACGGGGAGCTCGTCTGAGACGAGTCCGGACTGGAGCTGGAGAGCGGTGACGGATTTTGAGCGGAAACAACCCGTTTTGGTTCGTTACCTCCACCGTGGATGTTCTGTTTCTGCTGTAGAAGGATTCTTACGCAGATCTTCACCAGTGAATTTGTTTGGAATCAGCTGACTGGAGGGGGTCCGGGCTCTGGTTTGTCATCAGAACCACCCAGCTCACATCAGCAGCACGGAAACAATTCAACACGTGTACGACACGACTCTCTCAGGCTCCACGAGTCAGACAGTTTGATTCCCCACAGGTTGTTGACGTCAGTAACCCCCCTCCCCCTCTTTCTCCGTTTTGTCCGTTTGTCGTCCGTTCTTTGAGCTCATCGTCCAGCCTTGCCGGCAGTGACGTGGAGGACGGAGTGAGAAGAAACAGCTGATTGGCTCAAATTCTTCTTTGTGACAGCTGGCGATGAGCACACAGATGAGATTTGAAACTAAAACGGATCCTGGGATTTCCACCATCAGGTCATATCACTGAATTCCGACCGTCGTCTTTCTTCATGTTGCTGAGGTCGATGGAGATGATGAACATCTGGACGCTGCTCGACGGACGATTCATCCTGTTTAACTCCAAATATCCTACAAAAAAAAATACACACGAGGTGTACAGGACGTGTGTTCCTGCTCATGTGAGTCAAAAGACGACAACACAATTGATGCTTTTGGTTTAGTTTCAGGTAACAAGCGTGTTTGATGTCAGACGGCCTTTTATTTTTCTTTTTTCAATTCCACGTATTCATAAAGGTCATCCCGTGTGACCCCCGCACGTCCCTGCGTGGCCGATAAAACGGGAAACGGAGTGTGTGTCGCAGCAAACGTGACAGCCCGTTTAAATCATTTCTTCTTTATCTCACGTCCCGTCCTTCAACACAGACGGCCACTTTGGTCCGATTCTTCACCGTAACATCACACCTCTCCCCGCAATCTGATTCATTCCTTGAAAGACACACAGACGGGTCGGTATGACACAGAAAAAGGTTGATTAGTCCGTGACATTCACGTCGACGTTCTCGAGATGACGATGACGACACATCAGAGTATTTACAGGGTCTGATCTTTCTCCGCGGCCCCTCCGGATGAGTCGTCTCCTCCATCTCCTCGGCCTTTTCGTAGCTCCTCACGTTCCAGTCAGGCAACGAGCCGTGGCAACGGGGGTTGGAAACACCCGCAGGCCTCCGTAAATTACAGGCCGACACGCCCTCACGCGGCAACACGCTGACCGCCACGTAGGCTTTGGGGGGCGTGAACACCGACGTGAAATGACACTGTGGACGGTTCTCACTGTCAGTCAGTGTGTGTGTGTGGAGGGGGGGGCGGGGTCCGATGGATGAATGAGCAGCGATGACGGTGTGAGATGTTCCTTCAAGGAAAGTTTGATCCCTGTTCTTGGAAACCTGATGGATTCTCCAGAGACAGTGAAGCCCTGTGCACCCCCCCCCCCCCCCCCCCC
>CAAKHB010002822.1:75693-92118 GCA_901007665.1 Aeoliscus strigatus | reverse complement strand
ACTCAAGCAAGTGCATGATTACACAGACTGGTGCACATCACAAATACTTACTTACTTACAAAATTTTACTGGAAAATTATTTATATAATAAGTCACTGGGGAATTTCAGGCTCATGGAAGATGTTATTTTTTATTTATTTATATTATTATTATTATATTATTTATCATTATTGATTAATTTTTAGTGTATAATAGGACTATTCACACACACTTGCTAAGGCATACAAGATTTCTGGATCATAGTCATATATTAAGATACGTTCCTTCAATAGCTAGCAATAGCTTGTAAAAAAACCACTGATGCTGTCATTTAAATTCTGCGGAACAGTCACGATGCATACAGATGAGTGGAGAACTGCAGGTCCACTGCAGCCAAAGCCTTGTCTTATGTCTTAGACAACTATGACACAGATACAGCCAACGTTATTGAAGATGAACCATCTACACTTTAATTAGGTGTGAATAAGGAGCTAGCAGAAAATTTCAATCCTTTAGTCAGAGTTCTATGGCCTGCTTGAGGCACATGCCTCCACAGACGAAGATATGTTGAATATCTTGAATTAATGAGGGGGAAAACAGCAGGTAGGAGCAGACAAACTATGACTTAAAGAGATAAGGTGGCTGCTAATATTCACTGACTGCTGGAAAAATGATATGACACATTATAATAATGATGCATAAGTGCAAAGTAAGCATCTTAGAGTAAAATAATGCAATTTTGTATATAAAGAACATGTGGAACAGTGATTTTTTGTCTGTAACAAAAAGTTTAGGGCTTCATTAGGCTGTTTATATCTGTCAGAGATAACTTCATTATTTTCAAAGACGGCAGAAAACACAGGTCTTGGCAGTTTCTTTCATTCTTAATAGGGCATGTTCTTTCCAGTGAATGTCTGAATCAGCTGTATCAAGACTACACAAAATAACTGTCCAACATAATACACAACGTGTAGTATCTCTATACAATCTCTGTGTTCAAGAAGTCTTGGATTACAAATCCAGTGTTGTGTGTCACCATAATGATCATGATTAATGATTATTCTGTGTAAACTTTCAGATCACAAAAAACACTTGGAGAGATCAAACCAGCTAAATCTGATTTTTAAAAGCTACGCATTTCATTTTCTTAAGTTCTACAAGTAGAACAATGCATTTTCATCCCCCACCTGTACATCTGGGTTTCGTTACATTCATCTTTTGTTGAATTCAACCATTAGATGGTTGCTTGTAAAGGACTCTTGTGTTCTCTCCATGAGGCTGAAGGACAGCCAGGTGGGAATCGTGAATCTCTATGATAACGTATTTCACATCAAGCTGAGAACCCAGGACGACTGTCATCCGACGTAGAGTCGCCGCAGAGACCCTCTGCGGGCAACCGCCTGATTTGATCATACTTGCTATTTGCCGTGATGGCATAGCCACACATTTGTGCTGACTGTAATCCAGAGTATTTGCTGCTTGTGTGTCTATCTAACTGTAGACAGGCCATGAATCTTAAGATACATACAACTGTTTCGCACAACCTCATCATATGGGCTTGTGTTACTCTTCAAGTACACATGTTCTCTGTGGTAAAATTCATATGTAAATGAAGCAAACAATTGTGTGTGTGTGTGTGTGTGCCATAAATGTCTACTTTGGGTGCATTTCTACATTACAGATTACTAAGGGACAGAAAGAGTTGTGATTCTCCACCAAATCAAGATTGATTTTCTGTGTTTTGTCTTCACCAGCTACTGCAGAAAAAGGGAGTCATACCATGATGACCAAGTTTACTCTGGTGCTCTGTAGGACAAACAGATACCAACCCATCTGTAAGCAAAGCCGGTGCGAATGCACCCTGAGGATCAGATACTGGCGAGAGTATCAAAACCATTTATGCATATCTAGAAATCTCTGTCATCACATCACACCAATAAATTCGAAACCCATCAAAACAGCTATTTCCGGCTATTTCACTTGTCCTGAAATTCAGCACCTGCCAGAATTCTTCAACACCTGCAGTTGTCGACGGGCCTTCAAGACTGACAGATATTAACTCCTGTCCAACCCCATCAACTTTATCCAGGGCCTCCACAGGTGTCTATGGCCCTGCCTCCCAACATGACAGATCCATCATAACACATCAAAACTCCAAGTGGAAGAGTGACAGCACCCAGCTAGCCTCATGCGCAGTGCAGGGCCCTGGGCGTGAAGATAGGATGGACACTTGGATTATCTGTACGATGCCAGAGATGACCCTCTTACTGTCGGGTATGGCCAACTCTTTTCCTACAAAGGCCAGAGTTCAGGCAGGAGAATTGTTAGATAAACTGAAGGAGGAAAAATGTGCAAGACCTGGCAGTGGTTAAGTTGATTTGTGATCCCTGGTGCTGCTCACCAAAGCGTTCTGCTAAAAACACTCTTGTCGCTGTAGCACCCCAGGCCCCGGCATGATTGACACCCTGTCACATTATCTTATGACAGTGCTGGTGGAGAGAGAGTGCGGAGGGGTGATACTGGGAAGTGGCTGGGGACAAAAATGTGTGTATGGCGCGCACACACACATACACACATGCCTGCACACATGCACATGCCGTAGACACCCTTAAGGAGATGCAACATGCACCAGCTGAATCGCAGTGTGTGGATGTGTGTGTGCATCCTCTAGAGGCAGAATTCAACAAGGTTCATGGGCGCAGATGTTTTGCACATCCTGCACATTTTGCTCCAGAGGCAGATATTTTAGGCAGCAGGTTGTGAGGAAGAGGTCGCTGATTCCTTGGAGACGAACATCAAGTTTATATAGTTGCAGCATCTCCAGGCTATCATTTATACCCTATTCATACTGTATGATGGCTGTATAGGCCTACAATCGTGGATTGGAACCTGGATTGGGGTTTTGAAGTTAATACCGATAAAGATACAACTTTGAGGTATATTTCCATTGTGGCCCTTCTTTATCACCAATCCAATAAGTCTGCTGATGTGAGGAGTTGAGGAACTTAACTCTCACCAGACAATAACCAGAAAGGCAGACTGGTAAAGTGGCATCGGGCCCATCAGAGTCCAGGACTGATTTAGTCTCAGTCCGTCACTGCTCTCTGCCAGTGTTCTTTTTTAAAATCTCCACACAGTTGCAGGAGAAGACATCTGTCACACTAGTCAAGATATTATTTTACAACATATATCTTCTGATATCTCACGGTGTGACTCAACACTCAAATGTAAGTTACGGGCTTCATTGTTTGTCAGTATCTGTTGAGAACAAGTTGACAGTCTTGAGTCTGAAAGTGGATCTGACAGTGGTATCCCGTCGGTAAACGGGACTCTTGGGAAGCCATTGCCAGCAGTGGGCGACCAATGGTCGTCCACGTGTGTGACCCATTCGGAGGCCAAGGCGTACCAGGAACAGCTGGATGAGGTTGATGTGTCAGACTAAGGGACTTGTCAAAGCTGAAGCATGAACCTGACAGCTGGATGACACTGATGTACTTTATTCTTTTAGTATTTTCATAAATCTTGACATACAATACATGTTTAGCTTTGTGACTGACTTATGACTTTATGTTGTTTTATTTCTCTCTGCTTCTCAACATCCAGTCAGTCCCAGTCTGAACTTCCTTTTTTCATTCATTTCCAGTATTCCCATCAATTATTTGGCAGGTGTATTGAGCAGATTCAGACCAATATGAAGTGCCTATTAGCATCTGGGGCCCACTTTAATTGTTGATATTCATCCACCTCCGTCTCTCACACTGAGGGGAGTACGCTAATCTCTTCGGGTACCCTCCCTAACCCCCTATTGCTTGTCTATCTATTTCCTAACCCCCCTTCCTCCCCCCTCGTTCCCCTCTGGAGACCTGCATTAAACATAAAGACTCTGCATGGATGAATGAGTCAACAAATTACCACAGCCAATAAATGGGAAAAATGATCTGCCCTTCTATACGCCACTAGACTTTCATTTTCTCTGCTCACTGTTCCTCTCCTTTCCTTCCCCGTTCTCTTACTGTCCTCTATAATGTTATTGTCCCAGGCTTTTGAATAAACATGGTCTTAGACTGAGCTTCTCCTTATTGCCTTTAGTTTGCGCATCGCTCCTCATGCTTGACTGGCTGTGTCCGTCAGCTCAGGGGAGCCCGCCTTGCTTCAGAATCCCAGCTAACACACATGAAACTGCTACAGCTGTTGGGCTAACCTTTGAGTGTCTCACAAGGAGCACAGTGATATTTGCACTTAATAAAATTATGCCTACCGGGAGAATATGTCGCTGACATTTGCCATTTGTCAAGTTGAGGTGGCAGTGAGGCTTTATGAGTCATTAGTGTTTGGGGTATATTTGAGAGTGGCCTGGCCTGCAGTCATGTGGTAGTGAACCAGTGAGGAATCTCTGTTAGCCTCTGTCTAGATCCTGCACGACTCTTGCTACTCTGCCCAGCCTGCGCAGTAATTAATTCCTTCAGTTTGCTGTACTAGCTGAGAAAGAATGGCTTTAGGTGAAATGTAGGTAAGTAAAATGGTTGTGGCACATATAAAGGTACATTCAGAATTCAGAATTCATAAGAGACTGGGGAATAATTTCCACACATTGAACACCATCATCTTCTGCATGAAAAATGTGAGGATTTTTCAGCATGGCAGTGTTTGTGTCATAATTGGTCAGTTTATTATTAATGTCGATGATGTTATTGGTTAGTAAAAAACCAAAATGCTGGTCATCCTTAGCGCGTGTTCACCTCTTTGGGTTTTTGTAGAAGATTTTGTTGTATAGGAATAGAATATATTGCATTACTATCACAGTGGCCATGCACACCACTCTTACAAGTCTATTGACTGGATCTTGCTTCAGAACCAGCACTTTCCTGGAGCCCTATGTTCCCCAGGGCTCTGTACTGGAGCCTTTTTTTTTCTTTCACTTTCACCAAATCTTTCTACCACTTACTGTCATTGCTTTGCTTCATCACTATGCTGATGACCTTCAGCTCTACTTCAGACATACAGTAGGTGCATAGAAATCTGTGCACTAGACATCGGTTGAATAATGGACACATTTGATGCATTGTCATTGTGTTGGCATGCAAATGTAAATGTAAATGTTGCACAATGTGCAGAGTGGCACATGGTGTTCATAACGTAACACCTCCGTATGCCACTCACAACAGACACAACTAAAGATCGTCTAAGATCATCAAGCTCATTGTTATGCCTTCTGTCCTTCAGCATATTTTCACCTTTTTAGTGTGGCAATGCTCTGCCTCATGTCGTACATTCAGTGTTTAGAAAGGTGAAAAGACGTCTATTCTCCAAGGCCCCCCTATTCACCATGTCCCCTGATTGAGTATCTTTGGGACATTCTCGAGTATCGGCAAGTTCCTGCGCCTGGAAATATCAGTGAACACCACACAGTTCCTGTTGAGGAATAGGATAACATTCTTCAAACCTCAATCAACATTTGAATTCATTCAATGCAAAGATGATGATGTTCTACATAACAACGCGCAAAAGACAGTTTGTAACATAAAGTCCACACTACACAACTTTAAAATTTAGCAGATCCGTCACAACTGACCATAGAGAATTTGTGGTCTTTAAAGGGGAATATAGATGACTGAGTAGAGACAGTAGTTTTTCACTACAAGCATGAATCGTATCATAACCTTGCAGACACAATTTTGTCAAAGAAATTTGGTCTGTGATTGTGATTTGTGACTGTCAGTCATAAGAAATATGATTTGAACCTGCTTTGAGTGTATGTACATGTACAGTCTTCTTGCCAGGAGGACATGGGATAGAATAAATCGTGAATATTATCATGATATCGATTAAAATGAGGTTACAAACACCAATAGGACTTAGAATATTTTTTCCCACTGATGTTGTGACTGGCCACTTACAATAGATCTTTATTCCTTCTGCAGGTTTTGTCCACAGAGTGGATTTCATTTAACTGCTTTGTAGTTGTCATGCCAAATGACAAAATCTTATTTTCAAGTCAGATCTGCACTGTCGTTTTAAAAATCAGAGCTGGTGCCAAGCCAAGCAGAAAATAATGTGTAACATCACACAATCCATGAGGGACGCTGACTCACTTTGATACTCTTTGATTGTGTTTATTAGCTTTTGCGCTTTGTGATCACATGCACAATACACCTTTTTTATTTTGTATTTTTTATTTTTTTTGGAAACTGAAAAATAATGTGAAAGGTTACCTTTGCTAAACAAACTATAAGACAATGGTGTTTCCTTTTGATATCATGACTGGCTTCAAATGCAGCCAAACAAAGTGGATGATGAAGAGGAAAAACAAATAAAATGTTACATTAAAGTTGTCAGTTTGTACCTGAGTTCTCCCAAATTCTGTCCCAGATCCCATTCTGCAGCCAACTGTAGTTTTACATATATTTCTCTGCTCCTGTCCCTGCTATTTTTTTTTTATTATTATTATTATTTGTCCCTGCACTCTTATTTATCTGGATTATTCGTGCTAAGTAGTGTCCGGTGCGAGGAAAGGGCAGATATTAGATGAAGTCATTCAAGAAAAGGACATCTGGACAGTTGCCTCAAACACAATCAGCCGTGAAAAATAATATTTAGGCGTGTTTATCACTGATTTAGAAAGTTTAGCATGTTATTGTTAACACCAGACTTCTTCAGCTTGACCACCACACACTTTTACCGAGATGTGGAGAAACTGATGCTGCTGTGGTTATTTATCCTTTTTTCCCTCTTTGTACCAAGCGTTAAGTCCAATTTCATATTGCAGAGGAAGTAACTTGCTTCTTCATAATGTCACATCCATTTTCTGCTCCCTCGCTTTGAAATACCTCATTCATGCACAATTTGGCATAATGGCAGAGTTAAAAACATGAAATTAGAAGGTAATGTCTCACCAAGGGTATATTCACTTTAAAAATGAAAAAAAAAAAAATCCTCACTGATCTGTAAGATTGCTGCAGTGAGATGTAATTGTTTGCGCATAGCACCCCCTGCAGGTAGCATCATTAATTGCTAATTGTACCCACTAGTAGTGGCTCTTGTAGTTACCCTCTCACTGCAACTGCAGGTCTTTCTGCTTTGATTATTGGGTCATTGAATTGGTGTGAGCGTGAATGATTCTTTCACAATTTGTGACTCATATTTTAATCTTGGTTCCAGATCAGACAAAGACTTTCTGAGAGTAATGAAAGATGCCAAAGGCAGGTGTACAACTGGGGAACCTGGCAGGAACCCTCTGCTGAATGGGACTGATTAGGTATTTTAAAGAGAGAGAGATTTTACTGGATGCTCAGTGTCGGCTGGCACTGCTGGTGATGAGGTATTGGCTCCACAAGGTGGAGGCCTGGAAAGGTTTTTATTCAGATATCCATTTGTCTATATGTCTATTTATGTATCTGTGTTGTTGTTAGAAAAAATGACAAATTTGTGAGGACCAGTAGTTCAGTACAACTGGCTGTCAGTTTGGTTGGTCAATTTGACTGAGATGTATTATGAGGATTGATAAACTCGTATGCTGCATGACAAGACCATACTAGTCAATCACTGGGACACCTCCCAATGAAGATTCAAATGTTCTCCAAACGCCTGCCCACCCCTCAGAATTGTTCAGTGCCGAACGCTAGCTAATTAGGAAAGGAAATTGGTTAAAATGTAATGGTAGTGTAACTATTTCAGTTACAAAGTCATGTAATTTTTCTAAATGCTGAATGAGTGTTCTCATCTGTTTCAAATGTTGACGTGTGTGTTAACCTGCAGCAGCATCAACACTTATGAATGGTTTTTGCAGAAATGTTTATGAACGACGTAACGAAAACTGTAGTCCTGAATATGTCCAGAATTCATTTTATCATAAATATAGTTACACCTTGCCTCCAGTAATGAAACATAATGATGTTAATGTAATGTAATTAAATTATATAACACAATTTTAACACTGCTTATTAGCCATATTTTTTACACCACAATTAATACAACCAGGGGTGAAGAGTACTACACTAAGCACATTCAGGTTTTGTTAATTCTTCTAATGAAGAGCAAAACCCAACTGGACGATTAAAAAAACGAGGAAAACAAAGCCAAGTATGATTTGACTCAGGCTGCAGCTGAGCCAGTGGATTTTAAATCAGTAATGAAAAATAATTCAAAAAATATTTACACTGTTTGGTAAAACCCATGGCGAAGGCAACAAAGTGAGGTTAACAAATCCAATTTGGTCCTGATGGACAGACAGCTGTGTTCAGGTCAGGACCAGCTGACTTGAAGTGGTGGACAAACACCAGCTGACTGGGTGGAAAATGAGCCAGTTCTCCACTTTCATTCAGTGTGGAATGGATTTTAATCAACACATTATACCAGTTGTTAATTGCTTTTGCCGCCTGCTGCTAAAATAATTTGCTACTTTTACTGTAGTAGTAGCCATCTGTTGCGAAACACGAGGACACGATCAGACCCGGGACCTTCGGTGGATGTTGACACGAGATACAGGCGGTTAATTTGCACTGCCGCCACCTTATTTATGAGGCTGAGAGTGTGGACGAACAACGCAGACTGTGAGATGAAGATCCATGTTGGAAACATGAGAACAGGAATATTAAGGTTGGAAGTTTCACATGAAGCCAACGACTCATTGTGCAGATAGTCGCCGCTGAACATGCAAGATTACTACATGCGTCTTTTGAAATTGACGCCATTTCTACCAAACAATGGGTTCCTTATGAGGCCCACCCTGCATTAACCCTGTGTCTTTAACTGCTGAAGGCAGCAGACAATCTAACATCTAGTCATCGAGAGGGAACAAAAGCCACGAGGAGCTCTGTGAGAGGAAGCTTTTACCGCCCGTCACCTCGTATTTACTCTAATCAGTCTCACTGTTCACATTTGATGACTGTCAATTTGCTCACTCCCAATGTGTTGTTAGATTTAATTGCAAAACTCCTCATTTCATTTTGCGCTGTCCGTGAAAATCTGTCAGTGTCGCCCAAAGTTTTTCTCCAGCATTATGCAGCATCAACTTTCTCAGAATCATGGAGCCAAAGTGGCATCATGAACACAAACTGCAGCGGGAAACCAAGCACTGGTCTCTTGGGAGAAACGACAATGATTTTCTTTATTTTTACCAAGCATAAACATCCTTATTAAACATTGTATTACTGCACTATTTATCCATATTTCAAAAAGGTCTCACACATTACATTAACAATATTTATTCCTGTTTAATCACTGAGATCCTGATAGCATAGAAATACGGCATGTAAAAACTGCCATTGTTCCATAACATGTCACAGTCCTGGCCAAGCTAAGAAATACACACAAAAGTATTCTTCATTTAGAGGAATATGATTCATCCAGCATTAAAATTGTGTGTGATCATGTGTTTTTCCATTTAATTATGATGGAGTGATACTGCAGTAAACAGTGCTTACAAGTTCTCAGTGATGGGATATAGGTCAGTTAAATTAAAGAGCATTATACGTGTTAATAAATCATTAATAAAGTCTTCTTGAACCAATCAATCAGTTGTAAATGTTAATCAGCTGTTTTGAAATGGATTCTGGTCCCCTGCTGAACTTTTTCAGATGGTGGGTGGTCCCCTTAATGAATTAAAGAGCCACTACAAGAAGATAAGGTTCATACTGGATGGTTATTTAAGTTGTTCACGCAAAACTTGTATGACAACCTAAAAAAAGGGTTTCTTTTAGAACGTACATTGTACATGCAGGCAGATATGTGACTGACAGTTTAATGCAGACATTTTAAGACATGTCCTGGTCCATGTGATCCTGTGGATGCTGTCAGCATCTCGACAGGAGGGGACCAAGAAATCAAAGCCATCATGTACTTTAATTATAGGTAATCTCAACTCACAGACACTTAAGAACTTTCTCCCCAATTACCACAGTGTCTTACTCTGGTGTTAAATAACCAGAGGACATGCATGAGGGAGAGGCAGGGAAATTACAATTCAGGGAGTGAAAACAACAGGTTCCTGCAAGACCCAGTGTGATGCTCAAGCACAGGCAATTATGAGACAAAAAAAAATGGCTAAGATAAGAAAAAGGAGAAAAAAGGCCCTTTGATGAGCTTGTTTGGAGCCGAGTAGAGCTTAAGAGGTGATGGTTGAGGAGATGAAGGAGCAGGTGAAGAGAAATTAAAGACAGTTGATTAGCAAGAGGCCTGATGTCACACTGTTTCCCTACAGGACCATATGTCGGCAGAGTGCTCCGCCGTCGACAGACTGGAATGTGGCTTCTATAGAGCGAGTAGGTGTCCCACAGGCAGCTGACACTTTACACTCTCCGCTTCTACCTCTCATTGATTATCCAGCCAATGCCACGCATCAGCTGTGAAACATATGGGGTTTTAGAACGGACAAATGAAGACCAGTGGTCTAATGGTCTAATTATGTGTGTAACTGAGACCCTCGTTAAGGAAAAATGCACAAGCTGCACACGACAGCTTCAATGTGAGTGACTAGAATGGAACACCGACTGACCAACGATGAAATAGTCCATGAAGGCACACATTGTAAAATAATAGTTCATAGTCTGGTGGGGATGTACTTCTCCATAACGTGATCATATTTGTGACCATCCTGACCTTTATAACTGCAAAGTCATGTTTTGACATAGAAAATGGATTGAAAATATGACAGAAATAGCGTCATAAGAGCAGATGCTGGCAAGTTCTTTACTACGGACTTGTGAGAACAACAAGACATGAACTGAAGAGCTTGTATAGATGTGACTAAATACCCACGGCCTACGTTTACGCTACGGTTCTAACCTGAGTGTACCATTCTGTGTTGGCACAGGTAGCAGACTGAGCTGTCTTCATGTGGAAATTAATGCTTAAAAAGCACACGCACGCACGTGCACACACACACACAGCGTCACTGTATCTATTATCGCAGTGTAAAGGACTCAAATGCATGTTCGGGAGGTTTGAGGTTTGACTGTCCCATGATTTTTCAAGGCAAAACCCAGTCTACAAAGTATGAAATACAAACCCAGACATGTATGTGTCCACATACAACTGTCCAAGCTCTTATCAGCCTGCTCCTCACCCTGTTTGCATCCCACCTTGATTTGCAACTCACTTCTTTTTGGTTTACCAGACAAATCCATCCATAAACTACAACTACTTGAAAAGTCATTTCCTGAACCCCGTCTTCCCGTCACATCACACCTGTCCTGCAGCATCTCTACTGTTTTCCAATCAAATATCCCATCAGCTTGAAAATTCTGCTCCACGCCTTCCAGGCCATCAACAACCTCGCCCCTCAGTATCCCGCTGAGCTTCTTCACGTCAACATCTCCTGCTGTACTCTCAGGTCCTCCTCCTCCATTCAACTCACCCTCCCACCTGCTCACTGATCCACCATGGGATCGACTGCCTTCAGCTGCTCACCCCTCTGTTTTCCAGTGAAGAGGTTGGTCCCGTTACTGTCACTGTTCTTTCAGTGTAGAAATAATAATGTGTATATAAAAGTTGTAATACATATAAAAATATTGGGAGATATGATGTTTTACACTTAACAGATAAAATAATTGACTTCACGTTCCTAAATTAATGTCTTTGCTCAAAAACACCTCAGCAATTTATTAGACAGATATATTAAACTTTTAATTACATTCACAGTCATAAATCTACCGTCATTTATATGTTCGACCAACTAGAACAGGAGGCTTACATGAAGTATAAATAGACTCTAATAAAATCTGTATTTATGTGTAAAATACATATGACGAAGGAGACGACATTAAAACATGTACTGAAACAGACACAGAACACTGATATGACTGGACGAAAAAAATGAAAGTAGTTGAAAACACGTTCTGCTTGCACACATAATCCAGAGAAGCTGATCAATAATACTTCCGAGGTATGAAAAGGCTGCTCAATGACCTGCACACACAGCGTTTGCATACTGACTCGGGAATAAAAAAATATCAGAAATTTTCTTCAATGATCAGCTCGTCGATCAAAAACTAACAAAGGTGCGACGCGCCACCTCTTCAAATGTCAATCAAGTCGTCGCCGCTCTCGTCGCTCTCCACGGTCAGCTGACGGGTCCACCACTTCTTCACCTCTGACCCCGAAGAGGCTTCATCGTTGACGGGGTTCATCTTGCACACGATGGACTTGACGCTTGTGCGGCCTAACGACACGCACGCACACAGACACACACAGACACACACACACACACACGGAGAGAATTCACAGCCAGTTTCGTGTCACATTCATTTCCGTGGCAGGTTTAAGAGCTGCCATGGCCTCACCGTAAAGAAATCAACCTGACAAGATTTTTCGCTGGAGCAAAGCGTTTTCTCAGTGTGTCTCCAGACAATATCTGCGCATACACCCAGCATAAAGCGGCGTACAAACCTGCAGGCAGCCGCCACTGTCCCAGTTTCCTCTGTGGTCTCCCCAGGTCTGAGGAGTCCTGTCTGTAGCCTCCTCTGTCTGACAACGTGGGGCTGAGCAGCTGCTGGAGGCCGCTCATCTGCACAAAAGAGGCAGTCTCCTTTTGTTTCACCAGTGTAGCACACACACCTGCAGGTTGTATGATGTCTTCGCTATATGTCACGCTGTGAGCGTGTGCAGTGTTGGCATGCAGGTGGGGCTTTACCTCAGGCTGTGAGGGGTTGTCTGGGTTGTTAGTGTTGTGGTCTTCGCTTGGCACTGTGGTCTCTATGCTGGGGGGGTTGAGGAAGCGGCTCAGCTCCTGCTGCTGGCTCTCTCTCAGGCTGTGGATGATGCTACACGACTGCTGCTGCTTCTGCGGAGGCGCACATGTGGTCAGCGTGTGACATGTGAGGGGGCCCGCTGCATGCGCAAAGTGTGGCGACTCACCGCGCGGATGCGTTTGAGGCATTTCTTCAGCCACATGCGGATGGTCTGCTTGGCAACCTCCTCTTCAATCGTGTACTCTAGCTGTTCCCTGGCCAACAGCTCCTCCAGCTGGAGGGACTTTCTAATGTCCACGGAGCGATACGACAGCATGCTGCATGAGAACACACACACACACACACACACACACATATTTGGTCCAATGTGTTCTGTCTGGACATGCAAACAAAGCAGTGAGACATTCTGTACAGCTGACTGATCTGCAGGAACAATTTTAATTTAACAGTGAGTGATCCACTAGCTCGGAGTCTAGAATGAATCATTTTTTCTCCGATCCAGTTCGGTTTTGTTCTCAAGGGAGATGTGAATGTCTGTGTGCTGCTCACCTGAGCACATCATGGAAGGTCACGTCTCCCCCGCTGTGCAGTCGCTCCATCTCGTAGCCCATGTGTTTGAACAGCAACTTGTCTTTGTCCAGGTCCACCTCCAGCCTGCCCCTGAGCAGGCGCAGCAGGAACTTCACCCGGGATGTAGGGATCACACCCTGGAGGAGTGGCCGAAGGCGACACATTAGATGGGAATGATATATTTTACAATTTAAGATGAATCCATCATAGGAAATCAGAGGTTAAATTCTTTATTTTTTTTCCTGACAATCATTTTCTTTATCTTATCAATTTTTGATTTTTTTCTCATAAAAAAACAAAGGAAAACTTAACTTAACTTAACTCAACTGGAATCTCTAAAAATACATAAAATGAACAACACTGGACCTATAAACAGGCTATACCTTCTTCACAAAGGAAAACCAATTCACCTAGAAAACCCTTCTATCATCCCTGTTTCTTCCCATCCTGTGAGCATGAGTGTAGATCTGTGTACTGGCTGTGACTAGAATAGATGAATATAGTTGAAACCACATAAATAAATGATGGCAGCTGCTTCTGAGCTGCTGTTATATGTCATAATTATACTTGACTGTACAGATACATGAAGGAAAGAGTAGTGGAAAGATGAAGAGGATGAGGTCGACTCGCTTTAATCCACTTTATTCTTATTAGTCAGTGTCACATTTTATTCTCCGCAGTCGCTCTCATTAGATTCCTGCTTCTATTCTGCGCTTCTTGCTATATGCCCATCCTCCCCCCATCTGCTGTGCCCTCCTACTGCTAATATCCCACCTCCCGTTTGTCATCCACCATGTTCCAGATGATTTGGAAGTGTCTCAGGTCATTATAGCTCAGCAGCTGGTCCTCTTCAGTTGAGTAGAACAGAGAGAAGTTCTCCACGATGATGGCTGCAGTGACAGGAGCAGATTCCACATGTGGAAGGTTAAAACGGATTAAAACGGATCAAACGATTAAAACGGACCAATAAATAATAAAATAAGACACAAAATGTATAAAAATGACACTTGTAACAAAACTACTGGCGTTGCATTTAGTTCTTCACTGTGAACCTCCGACCAGTGGGCAGATGCAGAAATCCACGGCCTTTACAGCAAAACAAAAATTAGTTTTGATGCTGCGAGAGCTCAATCAGCTCAGAGGGTCACATGACATCGTCGGTTGACTGAAACCTGGACGGTAGAAATAATGAAGCTCATTGTTCACCCACAGAGCACAGAGTCATCACCACTAATGAGAGGTACTCACCGACAAGCAGGTTGAGCATGATGTAGGCGATTATGACGTAGAACGAGCAGAAGTACATTAGAGCTCCGGCGTAGTTGCCGCAGTCCGTCTCCCAATAGCGATGTTTATCAGGGGTGCAAAACGGAGCCTGCACCTGCAGAGAGGACGAAACCAGACGGGGTTACATCAAATAAAGAATAATTCTGTGCAGCTGTGCAGAACTTACAAAGTGATATCTAGTAATCAACAAGCTGTGCAGGTCTGCCAATTCTCCAAGTGTGTGAAAAAGGAGTGACAACAATAATTGTCAGACAGAGAAAAGAGACGTTTGTATCTTACCATGCAGTCGTGCATGATTTTATTCCAATCTTCTCCTGTGACGATACGGAAGAGGACAGTTATGGCTTTTCCGGCTGTAGAGAAGTTAGCGTGCCTGTGATGGGACAAGGCTATTTATTCACCTGTTCTCGGCAGTGACCAGAAGCTGCAGAGCTCAATGAGGAACGCAGCAGCACGGTGACAGACAGAGTCCGGTTAATCGTACCTGTTGATGTTCTCTCCGTATTTGACAGTTCCAAAGAGAACTACGCCGGCAAACGCATAACAGAGGAGGAGGAGAAACATTCCCACGATGATGAAGAAGCTCTTGTACATGCTTACGACCACGGTCAACAGCAGCATCTTCAATGTTACCTTCAAACATCCCACAAGCCAGGGGCTTATTTTCGTGTAAGAATATATCGTCGTGTTATTTTTTCCACAAACGTACTCACGTGTTTCCCGCATATTGTGAAGAATCTGAAGACAATCACACAAGTACCCATCATGTAGGTGTATGCGTTCTAAGTGAGGGAAACAAATGGAAAAGATTTGCTAAAATGCTCAAAGATGACTTTATTTGTAGTGAATAATAGGGCTGACCAGTAAGGCAAAGTGCAGAACAATCCAGATGACGCCGAGTGACGTGACCAGCAGGTCGTAACGGTTCCGTCTGCTCTGCCAGTAACCAGCAGGAGACATGGCTATCAGCTTCATGGTCACCTGGTCACCAACACAGACAGTCATGGGCAGGGAATCCCCAGAGGAGGCAATCAAACGTAAACCATGAAATCACTGGGTAACAGGATTACCAGCTCACCTCCAGTACGAAAATAAAGGTGAAGACAACTGACATGGTGGCGAGAGGAAATGTGACCTGATCGTCCACGTCCCACTGGAGAGCAGCAGATTCACACCCGTCAGAATGTCAGCTCGCATTTTATTCATGGAGTATGAAACTATTTTTCTGGACATGCAACAAAAATAGTGTTGCTGTACCTTGACTGACAGCAGCACTGACTGAGCCAACACCAGCACAGCGATGCCCCGTTTGAAGAAGGGGTGTTGAGTGATGTCGTACATTTTGGCCCGGAACCCCCCATTCTCTGTCGAGTGAACGGGAAACTAGATTAGATTATAGGAACGTTACAGGACTGACCGAATGTGTTTCCGATGAGTATCAGAATGTGAACGCTAGAGGTAAAATGCAGACCTCTATCTACTAGGATGAGCGAGAGTCGAGAGACAAGTATCCAAACGAGGCTTCCACCCTGAAAATGGCTATGATTCTGACAGGGTATCTGGTGTTGAAGGAGGGCCCCCTTCAGATCCTAACGCCAGGTCAGAAGTATATCCCATGGTGGAAGTAGACAATCCTCATTTTGGATGACTAGCCGTAGGACTCCAGGATACTAATCGCACTATTCTGGTGTATAGACCATGGATGAGAGAAGACATACAGAGAGTAGTAGATAGTCTCCCAACTCTTGAAGGTGACCCAGAGCAATTTGTAGATGACAGCAGACAAGAAATATACAGAGTCCTACAACTTGCTCACGTGCAAAAATTCAGTCGAATTCGAGGAGATTTCACGGGAATGAATGGAGAAAATGAACCTCTTCCCCACAACTCTTGGATTTTACCA
>CAAKHB010002822.1:36494-67295 GCA_901007665.1 Aeoliscus strigatus | reverse complement strand
TGTGGGGGTGGGGGGGGGGGCGCGGGGGGGGGGGGGGGGGGGGGGGGGGGGGGGGGGGGGGGGGGGGGGGGGGGGGGGGGGGGCTGTCACCTGCGCTCTTGGCGTATATGATGCTGGACGCTGAGTATGGAGCGCTCCTTCGCCGGCTGGCCTTCAAAGGATCCGCTTAGCATGCGCTGTCTAGTACAAGCCCTGGAAAAAGACAAGTTAATGTTTTGTTGATCAATGCGAGACGTGACAACAGAAGACAGAAAGATCTGGGGCTCGTTCCACAATTCAAGGAAGGAAAATCCTGAGGTTGTTGATGCAGACATGAGGAAAAACTGTACTTTTCAATTTTATTTCCATGTAAACGGTTTTAATTCAGTTTATTGGTAACCCTGAAATTAGCAAAAATTCATTTCAAGATTCGGAGTTAACAAACCTTAAACCTGCTTTCTAGGGTGGGCCCTGGTGTCTGTGTGTAATCCTCAACTACCCAACTCAGATCATATTACTTACTCATATGGTTGGGACAAAAACCAACCTCTCTGTGAACAAACAAACCTTAGTAGAAAGACCTGGGGTTTGTGTTATGGTGACATTAGTGGTTAAGTTTACATTTTAAGGTAAGGGGAATTTGTATCAAAGTACAATTTATGGAAACAACTGTGGTTTGTGTGTGTGCACTTGTGTTTGTTCTTGCTAACAGCAGAGTTATGTAGCCGAACAAAATTACAATAACAGTCAGTGAATCAGCAGAGTGTGCACCTTCATTATTAGATTCTGTCTGCATATGCTTGACTTTGTGTATGTCTGCCGCTGTGTGTGTGTGTGTGTATGTGTGTGTGCGTGCGCGTGTGACTGTGAGCCTAATCGTCTCTTTGTGTGGAAGTGGTGGGCCAGACGAAACGTGTTATGACTACTGATTTGCTGTCGATCTTTGAGACACAGAGGAGGGGGGTGTGGGGAGGGTGAGGGCAAATTGAACACTGTGCTGGCGAGCTGATCTACACTTAGTGCCAGCTCTGCCCTGCTGAACAGCAAATTATCCATTTATTTTAGCTCCACAGTGGATAACTCTGAAGTGTGCAGGTGTATGTGTGTGTGTGTGTGTGTCACATTTTACTGGGGTCTGAAAATTGCAGAAAATACACGTTTTCAAACTGAATTTGGTGGATTGGTGAGTCTTTGAGTGAGTCATTTATACTACGTGCAACCTGATGCAGCCAATTTTGAAGTCTAGACATAATTTGCAACCTGCAAATAACCCAAAAGCAGAGAGAAGATGTCGACTTGTCTTACCGCAGAATCTTATTGATAGTATTTTCTTTCTCCAGGAGGTTACGTGCTTGGATACTGAATATTGACCTGCGAAGCTGAGAGAGCACACAGGTTTGGTCTTCTGTATTTGGAGTCAGGAGTGTTTACTGTCTGTGTGTCTGAGCGTGCATAAGAGAACAGGAGCGTTAGGGCACCTTTTGGTCGATATACTTGTTGTCTTCAATCGCAGAGCGTTTGGAGTGGTCACAAGAGGACGATGAGGCAGAGGGAAGACGCCGGAACAAACAACTGGTGTCCTGCTGCTGCCGATCAATAAACTGCTTCATAAAACTCTCCCTAGAATACAAAGCAAGCGACATTCACACACACACGTGTCCATCTGTAAACATCCGCATGCTTAAATGATGAAACAACAGCATCAGTAACACCAACCCGTCTCTGCAAAACCTAGAAGTGGAAGTTCTTGCTGTAGAAAGTCTGGCAGATGGGCTCCAGAGAGCGAGTGAAGGATCCAGCTGTGCACTAATCAGCAACTAAATTACAAAACTAATTATGCAGTCTGCAGTGTTGGACACAGTTCAGCTCTCTTGCTAAACATGGCGTAAGATCTGAGACGGCCTCTACCATAATGCTATTGATCATCGTCTACGAACAGCGCTCAGTGTTGGACAAAGCTGTAACATTCCTGTTTAGTTCAACTGCTTACTAGCAATTACTAGTTTATTTCGTTTCCTCGTTCTTATTTTTGTCTGTTGTAGTTGAACAATTCATCGCTTAGTTGACTGATAATCAACTGCTGATTTGGTAATGGAATAATCATTTTGAGCTCTTTTTTCTAAAAAACAAAAATTAAAAAGTAAAAAATGATCTGATTACAACCTCTTAAATGTAGACATCTAGTCTATTTGCTCCTGTAATGATAGTAAACATAATATTCTTGGTTTGTGGACAAAAGAAGACATTTGGGGGGTTGACAATTGATGTCATTTTAGGGGTTGGGAGATGCTGGTTAACATTTTCTGCCAATTTATAGGTCAAACATTAAATCAATTCATTGTTCATAGATATAGTAACTGACAAAAGAAGTGTTTTCTTGTATAGTTAGAGCAGCGGCGGGTCATGTAAAGTGATTCAGGTTGCACATGTACCTGATCCTGGGCACAGTGAAGTCAGACGGCAGCTTGGAGATCTTCACCATCTGAGGTCTATTGGGGAATTTTTCAAAAATCCTCAGTCGTAGAGGTAGCTTCTCTTTGGTGTCAGCATTGGCTTCACTTTGCTTGAGCTACGGGAGCGGAAAGGAAAGAGAAGGATGGTTCAGGCACGGCACTAGGTAGATGCAGAAAGAGGGGAAAGTCAGGCACATGATGAGATTGAAGGACAGGGACATTAAAATGATAAAAGAAAATGTTATCTCAATATTGGGCTGTGGAAAGGGTTTTGGAAAACATCTTCTGTATTTGTGGGGGGAAGATGCAAGGAAAATATGTGAAAATGATTATTGGTTTTCTGAAGGATGTAACTAGAGGTTTCTGCCTGATGATGGCAGCACCACACTTACCTACAACACACACTGCACAGATGATCATGATTTAAGGATGATATTCAACTTACTTTTAGAAAATAATGGAAGAAGCCAAAAAAGAAAAAAACAGATTACTTTGGAGTGGTGGATGGTGTAAAGACAACGCAGTGACAGTGTAGATGAGTGTACCAAAAGAAAATGGCACAGATTGACAAAATGATGACAAGGAGAATAAGATCAATTATTTCCATTTAATTACATATGGGGGAGGCTGATTGAAATTCCCTTGCAGGTATTCTCTGCCTGGGTGCCTGCAGATAACTACTGATGCATTACAGATTAGGCCTGTGAACGAACTGCATTTAAAACGACGGTGAATGACAGCTTATCATCCAGAGCAGCCGACTGCTGGGGAACATATTAACTAAGGTAGGTGAATCAGTCACGCTGTGGTTCCGCCCGTCTGCTGCTGCTGCTGCTGCCGCCGAGTCTGTCGGCTGACATCACATGACCAAACGAGAACACCCCACTCATTTCAACAGTTTGGTAAAGCAGAGGGATGAATATCCTGAATATGGGATCTCCTTTTACCCTGAGTAGTTAAGTGGAACTGTGCACCTGTATTTGCTTTCCTTGGCTTCTTTACTCTGAAATCGAGTGAGACAGTGTGAGTGAGTCAAGGTATCAGACCTCTAAATCCGCTAAATTATTTCCTGAGAGTTCGTAACCGTGACATGGACTAAAGTGACCCATGAAAGAACTTTTACTTTTTCTGTGACATTATCCCCTCCCACTTCACTGATGTCACAGAGGATCTTTACATGTACAGTGACAAAGGCAGCACCAAAATGTTCTCATAAATAACTCATCCACATCCCTGAGCTGCCGTGTGGACTGAATGTTCTGTTCCTCCTCACCATACACAGTGGATGTTAGAGTGTGTTTCTCAAAGGCCACACTGTGGTTGGTCTAGAAAGATGCTAGATTTATTAGGGTCGTTTTGGAGCGTTTGGAGCGTCTGGAGGTATCGTCATAGCTTCCAGAGCCAGCCTCTGCCGGGAGTTCTACTCTGCAGCTGCAATTATCTGGATGAAACTTTCAGAAGTGCTGCAGTCATCTCAAATGGCAATTTTATTTGGTTGTTGACCTCCCTGTAAGCAATGCACAAGCAGACATCCACAAACAAGCAGCACAAGAATTATATATGGGCTGTGCTGCTCCCAAAGGTCCTAATCAATTGGGCCAACTCAGCGAGATGTACAGCTTAGCCAAAGCTCAACTTTATACACAGGTACAACATCCCAGCCTGGGTGCTTTCTATTGTCCTCTGTCTCTCCCTTTGATCCTCTCGCTCCCTCGCAGGGAATTCTCTTCTTCTCCATCAAAGTGAGCACGTTATTCATGTGTCTTTATGCCAGACTGCCCAAGCCTCAACTTTAGATTCAGTTCATCACCTCCTTCCCTCACATTTTTCTCTCCTGTCTATTCTCCCAAAAGACGAAAAAGATGAGCTGCAGGGAGAGGAACCGACTTAGACACTCTTGTTATGAGTGAGGCACGTTTATTTGTGTACTTCAGTTTATATATTTATCGCTGCAGCAGGGACCCACCCACAGTGGAGATAACTCTGCAGAGGATTTACATAATTAAATCTGGAAAACGGGCCCCACGGTGGCTTAGTTCTTAGCATCAGAGCGTCATGGGTTCGATTCCGGCTGGTGCAATTTCTGTGTGGAGTTTCCCGATGGCTGCCTGGGTTTTCTGCAGGTGCTCTGGCTGGGAATGTGTGCATCAAGGGGTGTCTGTGTGTGTATGTTGAACCTACAGTGGATTGGCTCCCTGTCCTGGGTGTAGCTACTTCTTGCCCAATGACGGCAGGAATTGACTCCAACCCTTCCCAGATACAGACAAAAAATGAATGAAATCTGGGAAATACAGTGAAATGCACCATGGGACATTTAGATTTCTTTGTGATGCAGCAATGTGCAGAGGTCTGATGTGCTTGTCAGCTATGGTGATGAATCTTCACTTTACTTAGCTTCTTATTGATGCTGTGCAAGGCTGCAAAATGTTCACCTGGTGAGTAGGTGCACCATTGCACTGCCATAGATCACTATTAACTGTATGCGCTTACACATCAGTGTGGTCAATACACAGGATCCATGAAGAGCAACACATTCACAGGTCAGATTCTCAAGAAAACAGCACAGAGAACAAACATAGGTTTGATTTAGTTTTTTGATTTAGCTTTATTCCATTGAGGAAAAACAGAAAAAACAGTGATGGAAATTGTGATAGTTATTTACAGTATGTGTGTTCTGTGTGTTAAGAAGAAGTGGTAAGCTTGTGTGTCATTCCACCTGTGGGCATGTGTGTGCATCTCTATGCCGGGAGGGTTGTGTGTGGGTTGTTGTATTTTTCTTTGTGTCACAGTGAATGGATGATAAATCAAGATTATTGCTTTGCTCGCCACAGATGAGATTTAGTGTGTGTCTGTGTAAAAATGGAGGCAAGACTAATGTGTTTTGCCTTGAGAAACATTTGGGGTGACCTGCCGCCCCTCCTCCGCCTCTCTACATTCATGCCAATTTCAGGCTCGGCTAAGCTGGAGAGCTCTGTGGCGGGGGTTTCCACAGCTTTCTTGACCACAGCTAGAGGCAAGACTAATGCGCCATTAGCACTGAACCAAATTCATTTGTAGATGTAGTCTGGTGGGAGTGTGGGGATAAAAGAAAGTAGTCAGCATCAAAATGGCTCAGGATAAGTTTGGTAGCACACAGAGTGAAGACCATCTGGGAGGACAGCCATTTAATGCAGCAAAACAGATCCTCTATTGCAAAGGAAAACAGTAAAGCCCGACATAACAGTTTAGAGCCTCCACGTAACACATGGTAAGCCGTCTCACTTAAGAGAGAACATTCTCCAACACCTGTGGGAGGGTGTACATACTGCCAGTAATTTTCCATTAAGCCAGCCATTCAGCAATGACACCAAACAACAGCTGTGTGTGTGTGACAGTGTGCCACCGCACGTTGCACATTTTCATATAAATACACCACCTTTGTGATCATTCAGTCCCCTACAAATCTATGTAACGGCAACAATACAAATGCTATACCGATAAAACTGGTCCTTCAGGCTAACCTATTTGCTGGACTCTTTCCATAGTCTTGGCTGAGTTCTCCAGCCCTGAGGCCAATCCAGCAGCAAAGACCCATTGGGGAGGGTGCTTAGAGTGTGTTAGCAGGGTCACCCTCTCCTCTCATTAGCTGGGTAATGAGCCGTGCTATGGAGCCACTACAAACCCACGATGCCCGTAAACCTCTAATAGCTACCTCCACCAAAAACAACGCTGTGTGCCATTAATATCATTATCTCAAAATCCATTAAACTGTGTCTCCATCGTCAGGATTTGTGCTACTGGGGGTTTTCGGTAGCATTTGGGCTGGGACTCAGAAGCACACAGGTAGCAATATATCAGTTTATAATATATACAAGGTGGAACACAGGGAAAGAAGCAGTCTTTGTAGAGTTTAACAAGAGGATGGCAGAAGTAAATGTCCAGTGACTTATTAAAGGATATTCACTGTGAAATCAAACCAAAACATTTACCAAAAGAAGGAGTCATTCATTTTAAATGAAAGACAGTGACAAGGGGCCTCAGATGCCTTGGCAGTGGACTTGATTTGCCAAAATTGATTCTTATATTGAAAATGGAAGAGAAACTAATAACTGTGATCCCCAAGAGTGACAGTTAAAACTCACCACTGTGTGAATGCCATAACAAAAGAAATTAAAAAATAACACATTCAAGACTGTGCAGGTGTCTGGTGGGTGATCTGGCCTGCTTCAACCTCTGCTGACGACAGGATGCCAGTGCCCACAGCTGCTCATGAATCTTGGTGTGAGCACACTGCAGAAATGTGAGGGTGAATAATCAAGGAAAGGAGACCAAAATTCAACAAACAGTCCAATAATGACAAAACAAGGAAATGATCCATGGGACTTTAGAACAAGTAAAGACAAAGAAAAACTGTGCAACATATATATATATATACACACACACACACACACACACACACACACACACACACACACACGTAAAACACTGATTGAATGTGTCTCAAAATGAGACACAGGTAAACCAGGGCAGGTTTAACGTGAGAAATCCACACACTCTACTATGGTCACCAATGCACCTCATAAGGTGATGGGAGGTGAGGTTTATCCCAGGTTATCACAGCATTCTGTTGTGAAAGCAGTCTGGCCTCCATTGCACAGCCAATCAAAACAAGTTAAACAACAACGCATAGGTAATCCAGATTTCAGTCCAGAACTAATTCTGGGAATTTAAAACTTATTTTCTGTTCTTTCATTCGTTTGCAATCTTCTGCTTGCTCCTGTGAAGGTGTGTGGGACATGCTGGAGACAATCCCATCTGTCAATGGGCCAACGGCAAGTCGCCACTTCATCCAATAGAGTAACCAATAACCCTGGCATGCTTTTGGAGGTGGGAGGAAGCAGGAGTACCCAGAGAGAACCCACGGAGACACAGAGAAAGAATTCAAACTCCACACAGAAAGACCCCAGGCCAGGAATACAACCAGGGACCTTGTTATTGCAAGGGGACAGTGCTAACCACGGTGCTGCCCATTTTCAACCATTTAGTCTTTTCCATCTATTTTTTTTTCCATCTATTACCTGAAACCACGGAATACCACTAACTGAACAGAGCTCTGAGGCACACGTCTTTAAATGTCCATAAATGTTCAAATGTTTGTGGACAATGAGTAAAGGTACAGCCAACAAAATACATGTGCTCTACTGTCTGTACTACCATTAACTTCACATTTACTTAAGCATAAAATCAGAGAACAACATTCTTCAGTTAATAGATGCACAACATCATACTCTTGGATTGAAAGAGTTTTTGATGGGGTAATTAAAAATGCAGGTCACTTTTTGCAAAATGAATGTCCTATTACAGCTAGGTAAAAATAACAATAAGACTAATAAAAAGAGGATCCTTCTTTGAATATGCACGTTACCTGTGAGCTTGCGTCTAAGTGTGAGTTAATGCATGCTAGTATTAGCACATCCCTGGCGCTGTGCCTGGAGTGTCGCCCAGTAGAAAACTGAAGGTGACATTCAAAAGATAAGACCACATTGTACTGGGATTCTCCTCAGGGTGCGCTCTTTTCTTCGACGCTGCCTCTGTCTTCGTAAGCCTTTCTTCTCTTCTGCTAAATCCCTAAATAAGCCCCAGTCCATTAAATCACAGAAATGGACGACGGGCTTTTAGTTTAATTAATAAACAATCAAGCCCTTGGTCATAATACAATCACTCTATAATGCATTTGATCAGACTAAATAATCCAGAACAAAACGTATATTCAGTGCTCAGAGCCAAGAACAAATATACATTCACACCTTAAAATGCTGTACACACGTTCAGATATCTGTTACATGAAGACAAGAGCCCCTCTTGTCTTATTGTTTCCACTATGACACTGGATGTTCCTATCACAGCCGCGAAGCAGTGACAACTCTTCCTAAAGCTCATTATCGCCAAAGCAAACATCCTTCCTCACTGACCTCCCTCATACCTCTCACTCCTCCACCTCGCATTTCATCTTTCGCAGTTCATCTCACAAATGTGGAACAAGACTTAAGATGACAAACAGTTATCTTAATCTAAGTGGGGCAGGATTCTCACTAGATGGCAGTGTGGTCAGATGGTTCAGACAATGTAGCCCACTGGTCCATTTTATTCCCACTTCATTCCTAAATGACACTTAAGCTATCTGAGACTCTACTATTTGCCACATTCATTTCACATCCAGTGAGTGCAGAAATCAACAGCAAAGCCCTCTAAAACAGGAACCAGTCCGAATACTGAATGTATATTTCAAGTGTACAATGTCCTAAAAATGTAATTGACCATACTGTACGCTGAATGGGCTCAAATCAGGACCCAACTGATGTAGTATTTTTCTAGCATCAAATACACATTTTCAAGATGGCAGTTAAGTCTTCATAATTGCCAGAGTGGAGAGGTGTGGAATTAGTGAAAAAAGTAAGAGAATATGATTTGGGGGTTATTTCTTGATTTAGACAACAGCTCACTGCTTATATGCATCTGGTAGATTATTAATAAAGAAGATACAGAGGCAATAATTCAAATACTGACTGCTCCTTTTTACCAATTTCATGAATGTCTTCCTCCTTACTTATCTACCAGGCCGGGGGACCTGTTTGATTGCCACACATTTCCTTACAAACACACTCACATCATCATCTTCGCCATCACTGCCCAAAGGGGTAAACACTTTTTTTTCTATTCGGTTGAAATCTACTGGCAGAGGATTAAACATTTTTCCCAATCCTTGCACCTCCACCCTGGTCCTGCAGACACTGCTCTGTGGGAAGGAATACTTTGTTGGACAGCGAGGAGCCATTTGTCTCTCCCATCACTACCGACCTGTGACACAGTAGATGAAAGCAGCGCAATAATGGGCCGCAACAATGTCCTGTAGACATGCTCATTTTTCAGACAACATACAGCTATTGGCACATTTTGGTCCTCCTCCACTGACTTAAATCAATGTTTGAGGGTGGCACTTCTGACGTATGTTATACCATTTGCAGCCATTCCAAACTAAAACAGTATTACAGTTTAATACAAAAAATAAAGGCTAATTGTCGACCAAGAAAACATTATCTTTGAGAATCAATCTGGCTGGTAAGGTGACAGAATGTGGCTTTTGCGAGGCAAAAGTAGTTTATCGTGGCACAACGCAGGATGCTGCGATGACCGTGATACTTGTAACATTATTTACAGGGAAGAAAACTTATGTTGTCACAAGACTCAGACAGATGTTTAACATGAGTTTAGACTGCAACATCCTCTGCTAATACTTGATCTCTCGAAAGGTGCACCGATGTGTGTCCATCTGATGTCTGAGCATGTGAATTAAAATGCAGATGCTAATGGCTAATGTTACACTGACTAAGGGTCCATTTACACTGCAGGTCTTAATGCTCTATTTGGGTTTTAATCAGAGTTGTGCTGTTCAGACTGACATAGAAAATCCGATGGGTCACACATGGGAAATAAAGTGGGATTTGGACCACTTCTGGAGCGTGAACATAGACTAAAGGCGACGAGAATCTCGCCTTTCTCTTGTTCCTCATCTCTGCTTCCTCTGACAACTGTCTTTTGAGTTTTATTGCCTTTTCCATGATGTCCGCACTGATAATTCTGCACTTTTTCCTGCATTTCTACCCCAAATTACTTGTGTTTAGGGACCAAAGTGAGAATAAAAGATAACAGTCTCTCCATTACAGGAGAGTAGACCACCCCAATGTTACTTTCAGGTAAACTATATACATATTGTTGCTTTAAAATGACAATTCAATAGTTGTTTTTTCCTAGAGTGAGATATGAGCTAATTTGTGTTGGTTATAAGCACGCAGGCTCAGCCCAGGCACAGCAATGGTAAGTTTGGATAAGCAGGACTGTATTTTGAAGAAAAATACAGTATAATCTGTACCTGACCGATTGTGAAAATACATTAAATTTATCACATGAACCTTCAGTTTCCACAGAACCAGTTCCTACTCAGTTCACCATCAATTCATTCATTCAGCTTTTCGCGCTTGTAGGTGGCGGTCGTGCTGGAGCTGATCCCAGTTGTCAACGGGTGAACGTCAGGGTACAACCTGGACGAGTCACCAGCTCATCACAGGGCCACATGAAGGACAGACAACCATTCACACTAACATTCACACCTACAAGCAATTTAGAGTAACCAATTAACCTCAGCTTGCTTTTGGAGGTGGGAGGGAGGAGGAGTACCTGGAGAGAACCCACACAGATACAGGGAGAGCATGCAAACTCCAAAACAGGCTCGGCGACAGTGCTAACCACTGCACCACCATGTCACCATACCGTCAATTCATCTTCATTAAATCCTCATGTTCCATTTAAGACAATACACTCTGTCTCCAACTCATGGCCATAACCAAACAGCTATGTATACTCCTGGAAACTCATTTCAACTCTGTCGGCCCCGTCATAAGAGCAGTAGACCATGTTACTCCGTAAATTAACAAAACTAATCTACATAAATGCCAATTTGCTTCCTCTGTGTTGTACAAAAGTTGAAAAAAATGACGTTTTTGTGAACTGTTCAGCACATGAGCAGAAACACACCTGTGAGGCTGACGGGTGGGTGGAAGAGGGAGGTGCAGATGGATCTGCTTCCTCCCTTCATTTCTAATTTCCTCTGCTGCCAACCTCCTCCTGCCTTCATTTCATGAAACATTTCTAGCAAACTTAATTTCACACAATAAATGCATTATCCTAATCAACACTGATGAGTTATGTGTGTGTGTCAGGTGAAGAGAGTCCTGCATTTCTGTGCTGCTGGCTCATTTATGAGGTTTCAAATTTGGGTTGGAAGCCGCTGCCCTGTTTATTCCGACTTTCCAAATTACTAATCATCATGCTTTTTTGTGTCTGACGTAAGTCTGCACATCCACCAGTGTGTGTGGATACTAAAACTCTGGTGACTGGATTGAGCCAGGTCTGTGTCAGCCCAGACAGCTCACATCACACAACATTAAAAGCAGTAAGAGATTTCAGTGCACTATTCTGCTTGATCACAGTAGGTCTATTCACACGCCTCTGTGCTCCTCCTGAGGCTTTACAGCTTTGACTGACTGAAACAAGACAAACAGTCAGTGGAGACTAACAGAGTCAATCAATTCCACTGGTCTGCAATCAGAAGTAAAATAATGACGTCTTCTAATGATGTCTTCTTCAAAATCTTCAAGTCCTGCTGCCTGTCACCCACACATTTGTCTGTCAACATATGCAGGGAGCGAAGAGGTCAATTACATTGTAATAACCAAAAATACTATACCTGCTGCTGTGCTGGCATTTGTGATACAATACAGTACCACTGTAATATACCGTGTCTATATGGTAGGGAGCAGTCTGAGATAACGTGGAGATATACTAGACAACAAATATTGCGCAGGGTATCTAGGCAGCACATGAGTTCAAAAGTAAAATAATTTGAGCTTCAAGCAGGATTCCAGCAGGATGTCATGCCAACAGGAGTGTACGCGCCACCAGTCTGTCTCCAAATGAAAATGGAGCAGCTGGCCTAGAGCTTCTCAAGGCACCAAGAAGTGTGGTCTTAAAGTCTGTTAATGTCATGAGTTTGTGTTACTGAGTCTCTCTGCTGCCCATTAGTTCTATTTTTCAGCTGTGAGTCATGAAGAGATTCTAGAAACACCAGCAGACCAAAAGGCTGTTTGGCCTCTGAGGTGTGCATGTTTTATACAGTATGACTTAGATGTACCCTTTTATGTTAAACTACTGAGGCTGCAAAACTGTAGGACCCACAGGACAGTTTAACTCAATAATTGCACTTAAAAGTAAAAATAAAATTCCCAAGATGGGTGAGTCAACCAGTAGCCTACAAGAGAAGAAGCTGAGCTTCACGGAGTAGTAATGATCCCAGAATCCTCTTACTTCACTGCAACTTCTGACCAAACAAAAAGAATGTTGTTGGTTATTATTAATGTCAAAACCTGATGTATAAGAAGACCAAAGTGAACATAACATACACACACAAAATGACATGACAGATACAGAAAATGACTTACTGGCTCACCAGCTTCGTGCATAATAGTGCAGGTAAGTTTTATTGCTCAAAGCTTGACTGCACAGGTGAATTTTCATTTCACTGTGACAGACTGTGACAGACAGACACACATACGCACATATACACACACTGTGACAGACACACACACTCACTCACTCACTCTCACACACACACACACACACACACACACACACACACACACACACACACACACTACAGATCATCCATGTGGAGCTGAAATGTGACTGATTTTTCCAACTGAATGTGGTTTTAGGGTAAGATATACTGTCTCCTTCAACAATCAGAAATCCTATTGAATGTAGTGTGGCTACAAATTTAAAAATCTGTTAAGAATATTGCACCTTGTTTGCTGCTTTCTGTAACGACACCAACTTGAGTATGCGTAGGGGAAGAGGACACTCCACACTGTCCTTTGTGTTGTCAAAACTGTGTAACATCTCTTGAAATTTAAGTAATACCATGAAAAAATGGATTTGCATGAGCTAACTCTAAGAATTTTACTCGGCTTTAATTTGTTGTGCCATTATTTCCAATTAATTTCACTCCAATCTATGTGTTCAGCTGACTGTGAAGAAGGAGGAATTAAAAATGTCCCGGGGGAAAGGATACACACTCTTTGTGTGCTCTACTACTTTAAATATTGATTGATACGTCCATATACATAATAGCCCCCACCACAAAACAGATTTAAAGCTGAGAGGGGAAAAAAGACAACATAATACATTCTGTAATGACAATTTTTTTATCTTTTAAAATTGTTTGGCATGGACATGGGTGACAATTTGTTTCTCATCCTTATGTTCAATGAAAGGTTGGCAATATCACTTAGTAAGGACTGAGTATGGATTTCATTCAGTGTACACTGTTTGTCTGTTGTTATTTTTGGCTGATAACTACAAAACTTAAATTGATAATTGCCTTCTCCAAAGAACGTTTATCTCTAAAAAAAAAAAAAGGTGATGGACAATTGTTCGGACTGTTGTTTGCATTTTACTTTTTATCTTGAATAACTGAAAAAATGATTTTGTATGCCACATTGAAACTGAGTTATAGTCATTTCAGTGACATACAGAGGAGAGCAGCACAGACCTGCCCATACTGTTTCTAGAGTCATCTTGAACTGATCATTCAAATCTCTGTGGGAATTGATGAAGGTGTATTCCATTACATTTCAATATGATACGGCAGGGAGAACCACAGAACCACCTAATATGTGTGTTTCACATTACGTTCAAGACGAGTCAAAGAAGCAGTGTCCATCCCCAAATGGCAAACAATCACCTGTACAACTGGACGTTCATAAGCATAAGCCAACACTGTTTCCCCTGTTTTTAACACTGTTGACCTTTTTTACAAGTCTCTGTTCCCAAGGATTCTGAAGAATAAAAAACTAAATTGCAATGGTTGTGCCCAATCCCATCATAGCTATTATTTTGACACCCACACCAACAAAACACACTTCCAATAGTTGTGCTGTTTCTTGTGGGCATTAATCACTGTCTATGACCTATTTAAAGTCACCATCTGTATCCACCACTGAAGACTGATCTGGGACCTGTCAGCACACTGTGCAGAGGGATTATATACCTGTGTGTGTGTGTGTGTGTGTGTGTGTCCATATGCACTAAATGTACACATTCAAAAGGAGGCTTTGATTTCAAGCATCTTTAGAACCTTTGCTTTTAACATTTACTAGTATTGGTTCTGTCACACAGTAGGATGTGGTGGTTTTGATAATCGCCCACTACTTTACCTAACCTGAAGGTGAGAATTTTGAGTGAAAATGAAATTATGACACTCTACATAGCCCCATTTCAGCCATGGTGCAGAAAAAATGTCAGCCAAGGCAGAAATAAACGTTTTGTAATGAGCTCACCCAACTGTTGAAGGTTGTGTAAATATTGCTCATAATAAAAGTTTGACTCTGATAGTTCGAAGCTATGCATCAATAAGCAACTTCTGAAAGCACAAAATGTCATATACAGCTTTATAGAACAACAGATTTTCAGTGTTGCAGAGCAGAGGCTTATCCTTTCTTACCTGTTTGAGCTTCTTCAAGTCTTCATCCAGCTCCAGGTTGTCTAATATAACTGCCACAAAAAGACTGAGCAGGATCTAAAATCCAAGAAAAGTGGGGTCATGGGAGCAAATATTAAGCCACTGTCATTATCTTAGTCACCTTTGAAAAACAGCCATTTTCAAACATAGCAGCCTTGTAATTATATTTACTGCTTCTACTGTCCTGGCTGACATCCTTCTCTGTCTGGAATGTGGCGTGAGTCATCCAGGCACTGTCTGATCGCCTCTATTATCCAGATGCCAGCGCTTGTTACATCTTTATCTCTCATTCGATTTAGGACTTAAGAGAACATTAGAGGCGTGGTAGCACAAATGGAATTAGAGCTGGACCTCGACTGTTCCAATATCTGTTTTTAGGTAGGTGTGAATTCATTTCAGTCATCAACAAATCACTGTGGATGAGCAGTATTTCCCTCAGAGAGGATTTGTGGTGGCGGCGGCGGCTTTATTTCACATGTGCATCTCTCACATTTGCATCAGCATTGCTGCAATCTCATCCTGCTGTGGACCATATAATTTCTGCAGCCTTTAAAGTTTACAGTTAGAAGCTGATATGTTCAACTTAATTAATAAGCAAAATCAGATTTCTTTCCAAGCCATCAGGGGGCAATGCAAAAGCAACTAGATGGAGTGTTTACCCTTTTTATAGGAAAGAAGAAACGCTAACTCATGCCAGAGGTGACCAAAAACTTTAAACTGCATGCAGCTGTTGGTGCACGTCAACATAAGTGAATGTATGGGAAACATTGCAGCATATGTTAGCCATACACAGTCCATCTTAGCTGAGGGTGGATAAATGCCGGGCAGAGTCCTCCTGGAGTCATGAAAACACCTCACGCCAAAGCTTTGATTATTTGCTGTTGACATGCTTTTACTGTCCAAAGTAATTACTTCAAATACAACCATGAAGTGAATAAAGTCGTTACTCTCAAAGTACATTACCATTATTTGAAGTTGTTTCTTACTCATCCACATGCAAATGTAGTTATGACAAGCACTGTCAGCATGCCAAAAGTACACTTAACCTAACACTTGCTGCACTCCAATTCTCTTCCATTTAAATGAAACAGGAAAGTAAGGTTCTTACCAGGGTAGCGAACAGATGGTAGAGGATGAAGTAAATGGCCACTACCGGAGCCCACATATGACCTACTGCCACTAGGGTCTGGTCCATGACATCTATCCAGCCCTCCTGGGTTAGGATCTGGAACATGGACATGAATGCCTACAGGGAGGGACAAAAGAATGTGAGAGAGTTAAAGGTTTGACAGAGTATATAGGGAGAGGAGGAAAGAATGAAAGACAGAGGACAGTACACAGAGAAACATGTTTCATTATCACAAGACAGTAAACATGACACAGCTGATGCACCTGACCAGCTCTCAGCTTGTGATTGTAAGATTTAGAAACATTAGTCAGACAGAAGAGACAGGCATCTGCTTCCCCATCCTCTCATCTAACTTGGTAGAGGTCAAAACAAGGTGTGAGGAAAGGCCAGCTGCGACACTGTGGCCCCTGGAGGCCGATGGTTCATCCTTAGCATCTCTCTTCCATACAGCATCCACACCCCTCCCTTGACTCTCTCAGACTCTCACCCACTCCCGCATCCCAGTAACTGCAGATATAGATGAACCCAGCAGGTCTGCGAGTAGCAGAGACAGCCTGGCACCATTAAATGTAATGCGAACACAAGTGTGGGGGTGTACGGCACTCGCAATACAGAGGAGGAAAGGAGGACAGTGGCATCTGTTAATGAGCAGCCCCTCATATCCTGCTGTGCCTGTGCATCAGTGTAATGTTGAAGAGGAGGAAAAAAACATGGCTAAGGACACGAGAAAACAGCTCAGAGGCACTAATGATTCAGCACGTCTGTTGACCTATCATGCAACCTATCAGAAACATCTGCAACTCTCAAGACAAGAGGTGTTCTTCAAGGGAGAGGGAGACAGGCGTGCATAAAACTGAAAACTGTGAAAGGTGTAGGCATTCAAAATTGGCATTCACTCAAAAACAAAACAGAGGGAAAAGGAATTAAACTGTGCATACACATGTCACCTCCTTCTAAACGCTAAAGAAAAGAGTTTTCTTCCACAGCGTTCAATCAGGACAAAAGTCAGAACCATCAATTTTAACTATCAGGGTGAAAGAGAAAAGGCTGCTTCATTCCACCATAAGAAACAATAGTCGAGGCAAGAAGAATTACAATAAAATAATGTCTAAAATATTATATTAGTGGGCGGAGTTCAATTTTTTATCAAAATGATTCATCCACTGCCAGGTGTAACTTTCTTGCAGAAATAAACCTGTTGGGCACCAAACACATGCAGTTACCGACAACAATTCAAATGAATAATCTTAAATCACTCAAGTTCAGTGCACAATTGTTTTCCTTGATAACTGTCATCATCTTTCTAACATTTCTGTTAGTCCCTTTATGTTCTCACTTATGCAAACGATGATAGTTTAACAGTTCGGATGAATTAACTCTATATACATATGTTATATATGTATATATATCAATATATATAAATATGTTGTGAGATATTACAAATACAATCGGTGTAACAGAAGTATGTGACTCACGGTGAATTCCACGAGATACCAGTGAAGTGAATGACGCAGAGAAACACAGCAATTCATCTGAATATTTGATAGATGTCTCTCCTGGCAACAGGGTGAATGTGAGGCGGTTTCTCACCCTGGGGAATGTGGTGAAACGGTCCAGCTCCTCCACGAAGCAGAACATCTGCAGACTGATAGCTGACATGACGATAAGGAGACTGGCTGTGAACACCACCAGGCTGCCTAGTTTTTTACCTGGGCCGAATATCTTATAGACAAAGTCCTCCAGAGCAGGGGAGATCTTTATCAAACGCACCACACGTAACACCTGGGGAGACAAAAAACATGAATCTCTACAGTAAAATGGCTGTACATGTAAACTTTGTTGCATTGTGGGACACTTAATGCTCACTCAATTTTAGTAAACACAAGAATTTCAACGAAAAATTGACAGACAGCTCAGGAATGGCCAAATAAAAAGGTACATGTTAGCACAACATAGCTCTTTAGTAGAGGTGCAATCGCAGAGGGGAAATTGCATACACGCATGCTCATATTCATTAGCATCTATAAATAGAAAATAAGAAATGCTTGTCATTTACAATTCTTTGTGACATAGGATTTACACATTATAAACACATCATAAATATAAGAGAATAAATCGGAGGGTGCATTAATCTCTTGCATTCCTTCGCCAATATTTCTGTAATTTTGAAACAAAGAAAACAAAATAGTCACAGTAGTAATAGTTATTTTTGCACAAAGACAAGATAAAATCCCACATGTGATGAACAGAACATTTGTGAGAACGGTCTAAGTGGGTGATGTTGTCCATTGATTGTAATGGTCAAAGTGCAGTGATTTTGTGTTATGTCAAAGAGTTTACTCGCTACATTGTACAACTGCTTGAAAGGTAATGAATCTTGGTCAGGATTTGATCTGAGGTCCTGAGACTATTGATCCGCTGCTGCATGTGACGCCCCTGGCTAAAGATTTTTCTGAAGACTGCTGCTCTAAGCCAAATGAATGGTGAACCTCCATTTCCTAGACACACTTTCAGTAAAACATTCACAGCATGATTGACAGATGGGATGGGGAGACACTGCCTTCTTCTCCCGACAGTTCTTGATGGCCACAATCCATTTCACAAAAGATGCTAGCTCTGAGGCTCTGGACAAACCAAGAAAGGGTAGATCACCAAGGGCAACAAGCTCTCTTTCCTTTTGTCCCACCGTGAAGCTCTTAAGATTGGGGAACAGAAATGTATAGCTAGATCATATGTACTAATATGTATCAGCACTCACTAAACTTAGGTTTAGCCCAAAAATTCAGCTTTATCACCAATGATTCCCTGATGAGCATTCTTGTAATATGACAAGACAAGATAATGCTTTACATAAAATTGAATTACATGCTGAGTCTCATTGTGGCTATAACAGATATCCAATCAATTTTAAACCCATAAACCCATAATTTAAACCCACCAATCAGATCAGTCCAACTCTGCCAGAAAGGTAAAAAAAAATCTGACAATTGCCTTTCCATTTCTGAAAGAATGAATTGACTAATCTGTTAAATCATTCTGCTACTGAAGGAATTGCAATTCTGAACACAGAAGTTCCATTGGCTGATTGGAAAAATCATTCTGCTCAGCGTACACGCATGCCAAAGCTGTAAGTTTGCCTCTAAAGCTTATAAAACTTTGTCCAGGCTCCAAAACCAACTGGTAAGTCTCAGGAAAAAGACCCCTTGGTTAGATATACAGCAATCTAATACAGATCTGAAATGGTTGTTGTCTGTTCCCTTCTCCTATTGTTCACTTTTGTGCCATTTTGACCAAAAAAAATTGCATGACGATAATTACATCCATTCATTCCAGCACATTGAATCAACATGAATGATTGAATGACATGACTCTTAATGCTCATAAAAACTGCTCATTACCCAAAAGCATAAAAGTGATTGCATTAAGAGAAGGGCAATGGTGCAGGAGAAATGACATTTAGTCATAACTGGGACACACAACTTAACCACAACTTAAACTGCGTGGCTTGTTCAGGGATGTCCATGTTTGTATCTACATTTATTGAAACTGAAAAAAAGATGTACTAAAAATAGTCAGCAGTCCATTATTTTAACAGGCTCTCTCTGACAGATTGATACATCGCACATAGTAACAATACAGTCGGTGAAATGAGCTGTCAGGTTCCAATTATATTGTGTATGTGCCATTCTCCTGAAGGAGCAAGGTGAATGGTGACAGAGATACAGGAAATGACTGTTTCTTCATTCACGGCCTTTGACGTGAACGTACCAGAACAGCATTGCCTGAGAGCTGAAAACATTCAGCTTTAAAAAGTTTTTAACAAGGTGTAGTATGTAGTAAAACAATGTAATTAAGCAAAACTACTACTACTTTAATGGAATTTTACGCACTCACTTTTCTACTTTAACTCTATAAGCCCTAAGCTATTTTCAGGCTTTTCTACTATTTTCTAAAAAATGGCATACCCATAATAAAAGAACGTATTTCTGCAACCATTAGGTCTATTTGAATAATCATAATAAAGCTAAGGTAAGAGAAATTTTACAACTATAGTTCAACGAAGCAATTTGTGTTTTTGCTGTTCTTTGGGTTATTTCTGGCTGATGTTTTGATGGATATGTTTGGAATCTGCGGACTGTCTGCTTTCATTTGATGGGTTGTTTGAGCGTTTTTGAGCGTGCTTTAAGAACCACAGCGGTAGAGGCAGAAAGCTGGATAGTGAGTTGACTCGGTGGCGTCATACAGATTTTGATTAATTCATTGAGCTGGTGTTGGGGCATGTCAAATTGACTTTTTTATTGTAGTCCACGTTATGCTGTTTAATTTAATGTGCAACATTACTTTATTCTTCTGATTAGTGCATTGCTTCATACTATTACTCTTACTCACTCTTAAGTATTAAAGATGCTCCCCGTGTCTGCATGGGTTCTTTCTGGCTTCCAACAGAGCATCATGTGAACAATTACATTCAACATACTACAACAATTGACTCCATGTCTGCATGTGTGTGCTTGAGATAAAGGCGGCGACCGATAGAGCTTGTATGGTCAAGGCTCATTAAAGACTCATGGAAAAGCCCTTTCCCATCCAATTGTCCACAGGGCTTTTGATCGGCTTCATACCTACAGCAAGATTGAAGGGTTCCACTTTGACACAATGCAGCACGTACAGGCTCTGTAGGTGCTCTTAAGCTGCAAGTCTAATATGATCAAGCCATTACATGCTCTTCATCTTAGAGATCATAATACAGACGTTCAGAGCAGCTGAGTATTTAGAATAAAAAGGGATTCACACATTCGTACTGACGGGTGTTCATGTGTCCCCACCTGAAAGTAGGTGAACTGAGAGTGGTAGAGGTCAGGGTAGATGTGCAGAGTGGTGCCTACTACCAGCAGAGATTCAAACTTGTGCAAGGAAGAGCTGATATATCCCGTGAAGCCAAGACACCAGATCTTCAGAAGGGCTTCAAGGTCGAACAGTACAGTAAAGGCAACCTAGGATAGAATGGAAACCAGAAGTCAGGATTTAGTCAATGTATCAAATCACTTAATGAAATGAAATAATAATGAAATAATGTTTGAAAAGAATGTTTGTTTTATTCTATTTTATTGTTATTACAGCTATCTGCATTTCATCACACACATACAGGATGGGAGAGAGGATGCTGCAGCTGGAAAATCCTTTTCTTACTCCCAAACTGAACTGAAAATGTGGTAACATATGCTGTTAAAAGTAAGAGCAGTGCTGCAACACGTACATACTGATGTGAGAAAACACAATTTGTGAAACTGCCTTTCGTCTCACGGTGAAGAAAAGAGAGGATTTTCATCGACTTTTCTTTTGTCCAGGCCAATCATTTTCAAACTATACCAGCAGGATCAGTATAAAGATGTCTGTAGTAAACAGTGTAGAGGACTGAAATTGGCACCTCAGCAATTAAATGTACTCAACCATTTAACTCTGAACTCGATGACTGCATGTCCTGCTTTCTCTTCGCGGCATTCACAGATTGGAATAAATCGCCAGATAGATGATGATGACAAGAGTGGAAGGACTGAGAGGAGGTAATATTCTGTGTATTCTTCCTTTCGCATATCACCTCCATTCAGATGGGCGTGTGTGTGTGTGTATGTGTGTATGTGTGTGTGTGTGTGTGTGTGTGTGTGTGTGTGTAGTGGAGGCACAGTATGAAACAAAACAGTGAGGTGAGAAAACCTGTTGTCTTATTAATACTTTAACATCAGCATTCTGATGACAAATGTAGTTGTGCACATCTTACAACAAATTCATTAAAAATAAAAAAATTGGCAATAAAAACTATCCGTGCCTGGCATATTCTGGCAATCCCCCTATACAGAGATGCATAGATGGTCTCAAAAGGATTAAATCCCTATTAATAACACCCCACAGACTTCCCACTGAGGATGTCAGAAGATGAAATTTAATTAGAGAGAAAAATTGCTGTTTCTTGTTACCAGTTTTAACACAAGATGGAACTGTGAAAATAAATCGATTCCATGTGTTGTGACTCCAGTTATGAACTGAATTAATTCTCTGGTTGCAATGATTTTTTTCTTGGTTTGGAGATTGTGATGGTATGAAAATAAATAAATTATCTCACCTCAGCCAGGTAAAACTCATCATAGTGCCTGCGGTGGTTCTCGCCTTTATAATAGTTGCTAGCAGCAACGATGACGTCCACAGCAACCATGCTCAAGATGAACATGTGGAACACGGAGGAGCGCATCAGTTGCTGTGGAAACAAAGCAGTTTGCATTGCAATCAATGTCACTTTGCACATAATAGGCAAAAAGTACAGAAGACGTAGTGCCATTTTGATTTGTTTTTCCACTGAACTTGATCAGATTCTGGGCTGCTTGCGAGCCAACCACTATAGCATACAGACAGACTGTCAGGCAGGAGATAAAGTAGATGGCCATAACTGGGGCGAAACATTTGTTTCACTTTGATTTAATATATGTCATCTTTAACCAAATTAGTCAGACGGCACATTTGTGTTCTACCATTCCAAATGCAACATTGTACATTTGTGGAAATATATATCCACAGTTACAGTCAAAATAATGGTTTCAAAGAAAGCATGACGATGGACAGCCCATTGTTAAAAAAAATGCATACATGTCAGGTATGCTTTCTCAACATAGCTGTCTAACTAACTATACAGGAAAAAAAGATGGCCAGTAGCTGAACTGCATGATATCTGAAGCAACCAAGAGCCTTTCATTGGCTGCTGAGAGCTACATTGACCGAGACAGCACGATCAGTTTGGATTCAACGCACCGGAAACAAGAGTAGAAAGGGACAATAAATGTGTTATTTCTCGTGGGAATAGCTGCGGAATTAAACGCCTTCAACAACAACACGGGATGGAAACAATCAGGACTTGAAGAAAACAAAATCACAGTTGGAAAAAACCTGTCACAGACAAACCCTGTAACAGCGTGTTCTTTTGGAGACAATCTAACAGATGTGATCACAGCCTTGAACTGCATGTATGTGGCAGAGTTAACAGCTTGTGAGTGGGTAGAATCACTCACCCTAAAAAAAGATGTGTGTATGAGATTGGCAATAAGATAGGTTGGGAGAAAAATAAGAGGAAGACTTTAAAGGTGGATGAAGACATTTTGCAGCATTGCGAGGAGCAATGGGACCACTTCCATCCCGGGAAATGGGACCACTTCCATCCTCCCTCCTACATGCGACACATACAGACATTCAAATTTAGAGCGTTGGATCTGCAACTCAGACGTGATATGACAGTATTAGCTATTGAATAGATAAAATGACTCCCCGGTTTGCCTCTAGAGTGATTTCGGGAGGCGTCAGTAGACATTCACAACTGTAACCATGTGCTGATCTTCAAAGGTCATTCAAAAAAAGAAACATAATGTGATGAACGTTTCCAGTGACAACAAAATGTTGTGAAAAATTACAATTGGCACAGACCTGGTTACAATTTGGTGCGTTTGGTAAAACAAAGACATATTTGGTCCCCTAGTGAGGTCATTATCCCTATTACGTTTGATTGACAGGGGCCACAAGTTGCAGTGCAGTGGTTAGCACTGTCACCTGGGGGTAACTAGTGTGGAGTGTGTTCCCCGTGTCTGTATGGGTTCTCTCTGCCAGCCCGGAGATGAAGTGGAGACTTGTCCTGGGTGTAGCCCACCACTGACAGCTGGGATGACCTTCGACGATAACAAACGTTTGATTGTCAGGTACTTGTAAAATGTTATACATACTATGAAAACCACCTAAGTCTACTCAAGTAGTGACCAATTAATTCAACCCAACCCCCTGACTACCAGATCCATCAAGCCATGTTGAGGTGGCCTGTTTTCTTCTTGACCTCTTAGCTAAAGCTATGCTAGTTTACACTGAGGTTTGGCAAATGACAGCTAGATACTTTATTTAATCTCATAAGAGAAATTCACACTGCTTCAACTGTGAGGGAAAAAAATGGGTTGTCACAGGAATGTACAGGGACCTGACACCATCTACAGATCAATTCGCTGGATCTTAAAACACAAATGCATGCTCTGAGTTCAACCGACGGCCCAGAACCAATGGCACTGCTGGCCTCCGGGTAGGGTGTTTCAGAACATACATACATCCACGCTACACACACAGTTTGGCTCCCTGACTGAGATTGGACATGACAAAGCAGTTTGACATTTCCAGCAACCAGACGCTCTCCCCCCAAGGGTGTTTTGGCTGAAAGGAGATGGAAGGAGCAAGAGAAATACAGGAAGACTGACAGAGAACAGAAAGTACACACTTGAGCGAATGAAACAGATGATTTTCTCAAGGTTCTGACTTTGCCCAGATTATTTGTCAGCTTTTGGGATTCACACGACAAAAAATGACATTTAGCAAGAGAGTGGTGCACAATTGTTACCTGACATGTAGACATGCAGTCTGCACAAACAGCTCGGCCACAAACTAATCGTGTGCATTTTCCCTTTTCCTTCAAACTGACTAAAGATGTTTTACACTGCAGAGATCATTCTCTTCATGTCATTTCCATGGCTAAACAGCATCGTTTCAGCACAGGCACATCACATATGGCCTCAAGATGCCAGAGTCAATTTAACACCATCACAGTGAAGCAAGATGACGCTCCCCTTCTGTTTGATGTTTCTTAGCTTCTTTAATGGATGCAACTTATTTGTGTTGCTTTTAAATTGGATTTGGAGACACCAGGTGCCACAGAAGAAGAAGAAGCAACACATCAAAACACAGCATAGGTATTTTTACACCTGGGGTACCAGCAAACAAATACATCAAGAACTTTTCCCGTGGCTATAACTGCAACAGCAGACTGACAGAGCAATGACCGCATCCTCGTGTCTGTTCACTGCGCCTGCCAAAGAGGACAAATGGTGATTCTGCCGCTACATGGGAGTGCCACATGTGCACAAACAGTAGCAGTCAGGGTATAAAAGTACGGAGAGTATAAGGAATTGTCACCAAGACTGGGCCCTGGTATCAAATCACTTTATTGAGAATAAGGTGAATTAGAGTGGAATTAGAGACTGTTTCATTTGACGTATTTCTTCATGGGCATCACACGTCGTCTCTGTTCTTTTCCACGACGAAAGGATGTGGAAAGACATGGGTAACTGGTGTTGGGTGACTGTTATTTCAGTCTCAAGCTTTATGATGAAGAAGTGGCTGTATAAGATGCTGGACCTATAAGGGGACAGGAGCCCTTATCATGGTCGACTTCTGTCTCCGGTTGGAAAACAGGCTTTAATAAAACATGATATTCAACATGTCTGCACCCTTAAACTCTTCCGCTGTGCTTTTGTCTCCATTTCCTGTGGGACCTATAGACTTTTTTTCATTTAATTTCAGCCTACATCACTTGATGTGCTCCTGTTTGACTGCAGACTAACAGAATAGAAAAGATTCATGAACATTTCTTGAGCATCACATTTGATTCATTTCCCATTTCCAGGTGATCCTCTGCGCACACACACCCACCCCCCATCCTATTATATCCACCGAGAATTCTACTTATGTTGAGTTGTGTTTCCCTGTCACCCTTTATAAGACTATTTCTTTCACTGTGATTCATTTCCTTTTCTCTCATTTTCTTTGACCATGCAATTTCCACTTCCTCTCCCCTCCATCTCCTCCCATGCAGGCAGAATCCCACTTTAACCTTGACTTGTTGTGTTTATGTGTGTGTGAGCTTGAAATGGTACAAGGAGTAACTCCAGAAAGATCCAGCGGGCCAAGATCGCTGGCAGAGGGAAATGGGAGGTTCAAGCAAATCGATAACCATTGGCTTGGAAGAGAGAGGTCAAATAAACTGTTCCTTTGACGGGACCTCAGTGCCCCCCACTGAGAACCTACCTTAATCATCAAGTATTTAAATGAATACAGATGTCTGAGACACTGGGGTCATCGCCAAAAAGGAGATGCTTCATAAATCACATGCTCCTCCTGGATTAAGTTAAGGTAGGTCACACTAACCACACATGTAGCTATACATGTAGCAATATTAAAGTGTTTTTAAATGTAACTAAATCTTCAGGGTTAACCTGTGTCTCTAAATATAGACCACCACTGTTTTCCGCTGAAATGCAGTATTGTACACATGTTTGTTTTAATCCAGCAGGGCACACCTTTCATAAAATGTCACCCTGTATTTTTGCTTTTAAAAGCCAATGCTTCAGACTGCAGTGTAATTATGATATGTTGGAGCATTGGGGGCTAATTAGCAGACCAGGTCTGTGGGGAAAAAGCCTGGATACTTCATTAACCTCGGCTATTCTACAGCCTACTGCTGCCACAGGAGTGAAAGAGGAATCAAGAATACCAGTATAACAGAGAAAAAAAAGCAGTCAATGCATTGTTGTGGGACACATACAACCATTTTGAGTATGAGAGACCAAACACTGTCGGCCACATTTAGATGGTCTAAAGCATGTGGCGCACGGCACAAAATCCATGTCACAAGTGTCAATGCTATTTACATGCAGGCGCAGTCGTCATCTTCACGCTATGCGCCCTCACCTTCTGCCTAGCAAAGGAACTTGCGCTTTTGTGGGCGTGTTGGTCTGAAATGATGACACGATGATGATAGTTAAGACAACGCAGAAAACAAATGTGCCGCTGACACTGTCAACAGTGCAGTTATTTCCCTGTTGATTTCTGTGATAGTGATATGTGTCTCTAGCCGGGTGCACAACGTCCATGCACTCACCTGCGAAACACATATGTACATATTACAATAAAAATAGGATTTTATCAGAAACATGTCTTAATGGTCAGTCATGAACAGGATCAGCACTTTGGGGAGTTCCAGCATCCCTTAATTATTTACTTACTTACTAATCTATTTATTCATTTGTTATGGTGCTGGTCACCAGTCAACACCGTTCCAGTAGGTTTTTGTCACAGACAAGTCAAAGAAATGAGACAGAGCAGGACACGATTGCTGATGGACTGATTCACTGTGGCTGGATTCACACACTGAACTGAGCCCAGAGTGATCTTAAACAGACAAACTCAACATTTTAAACTGACAGCGATCAATGCCAAGCCGCAGATTGGTTCAAATATCTAGAGCATGTTAAAATATGCATTCATCTCCATCATTCAGTGATTTTAAAACATTTTAAATATCCATATTTCAAAAAGAAGCCTGTGCCTTTCAGCACTTCAGGAAACGTCACTGGATGGACCAGTGTGGCGGCAGGGGGCAGGTGTGAGGGTCCCCACCAAATTTCAAACCAAAAAGACGCTGCTATCTAACTCGCAATTCTCCATGTGCTCCAGGCCCTCCACTGTTAAAGGGAATAAGAGGGGACAATCTGATTGGCTTATTGAATGATACGACCAAACCACACCCATGACCAATTCCTAGAGTACGTCCAACCAGTCTAACACGCTGCCTAACTAGCAATTGACTGAGACATGCCCATGTGCGCTTTGCACCAACAAATGACTCAAATCATGTGACTCCAGCCCCCTCACCTCTAAAGAACAATTGAGGAGAAAAGGAGGTAAATAAATAAATGAACAAATACATAAAGATGAACACAAACGTTTGTTAAAATATAAATTCACATCAAATACTGTTGTCACATGTATTTTTAGCGCCATGGTAATGAAGACTGAAAAGAACAAAACAAGAAGTATTTGGAGATTTTCACTTTAGGAGATTGATCCAATTGTTGCAAACTGATGCTCAGGGGAAGATAAACAAGGTTGTGTTTCTTTTTTTGGGCTATTTTGACTTGTCGCCCTTCAGGAGGCGAAGCTGCCATTTCATCCAAAAAGAGCAGGTGGTTAATCAATGATGTGTTATCTCCAACTGCTGCAGCCCGCTGAAAGTAGACGGACCAAGACTGACAAACACACATACACAAATAGACAGACGTCAACAGGCGGTGACTGTGGTGACAGTCTGGCACACAGACGCACAAGACCCGGCACGTACATGAGGTTTCAAAGACAGGGCGGCAGGTATGGGTGAGTTAGCAGCAGACAACATGTCGCCTGTCTGCAGATAGCACCCACCTGCCAGCCCAGAAACATTTTAATCATTTGAAGGCCAATTACTCTGGTGCCAGGCAAAGCAGAACAGAAACACTTCACTTCCGCTGCACGTGCAGACAGCGCTGTAGGCTGGATCTCCACTCCCTGACTTCATTGGATCTGCTCCCTTCTGGTGAGGGAGAAAAAGGCCATGGAAGCGTCTGGCAAAGGTTTAAACAAAATGTGACAAACTGCCACTTATCAAACTGCTGTAAATCAACTGCATGAATGTGACTGCAGATATCCTACCATTCTACACCAACACTCTATGAAGTTGCTTGTTGTATCACCAGACAGCAGGCACACAGAGTCTGTGTTTGTTAACAGGAAGGCTTTTTCTCATTTTTGTCAGATCACAGACATGATTGATGCAGACTTCAACCAACAATTTGTGTGAAGAAGGGGAACTGGCAGCTTTGCACAGCCACATGTCAAATCATCGTGTTTCACTACAATGGAATATTCACAGGGAAAGATCAGTATATGTGCTCCCGGAGGAACAAACAGGAAAGATATGCTATGCTTCTAGTTGGTGTAAATTAAGCTCAAACTAAGGTTATTCTGTAATGATAATGGCAATTACTCATTGATAGAGTGATTAAATATGAGTAAAACGCATAAACTGAGTACGTCTGACTAGGATGAATTGCATCCATATTATATTATATTAACCAGTATGAGAACCAGGTGAGACCCAAGTGTTTGTCTAATAAACAAAAGCATTTCCTGTTCTTAACTGTTTTAGTTATTCTTGCACTGTGGGGTTTGTTTGCTTGTCTGGTTGATTTTCTTTTGTTAAAGCACTTTGTGTTAATTTTACATTATATGAAAATTATATACACATACACATTGCTTCTGTCCCAATGAACATGGCCTAGTGTATCCCTCTCTTGCTCTCTGTTAATCTATTGACCCTTCATTTTACCGTGAGCACAAGATGACAATTTTTGCTGGAAAGAATGAGGTAAGATGAAGAAGTCTGGCTGTGCTTTGTAATGGAGCGCAAGACTCTGAGTGAAGTCAGCCGTGTTTATCCCTCTGGTTATCCCTCTATCTAAATCTTTCCTTTAACTGGTGGTGAGGCTCTAGGGGGCAAACTACTTTAAAAGGAATACTAAATACTTCACATCTTCTATATCTTCTATCTTCTTTTTTTTCCTTTTTTCTTACTACCCCATATTTAATTGTGCCTTCTGCCTGCTTATGTATGTGCTTTCCTCAAGCTTATCTCTGTAATAGTGTTTACGTCGTGACAGCATTATTGACAGCTACAGTCGCTCTCAAAGCAGCGGATGCTGTTGGCAGTCTCTCACAGCAAGAGACAAGCCTTCTACCCCTTCCTCTATCAACAGAGGCCCAGCTATAAGCAACACCCGCTGCTTTCCGCTTATCTTTAAAGCGCAACCCTTTGGATCACACCGACCATGAGGAAACAGTGGCATCCATCACATACACGTCACATAAAACATTTAGCACTTGAGCAACATCACAAGTTCTGCTCCTGAAATTAAAGGAGGGTCTCCCCTCAAACACAGCCCTTGGAGACTGATGGGAAAACAATGACGTGAAACTGTGGATGAGGTTTACAAACATTAACGGACTATTCAATATGTAATTCAGGCAAGTTTCAGAGCAGTAGCAAAATAATCTTTTACGCATGTGTTCCACGGGCATCCGCAGCAGCATTTTAATTTTGTGCTGTGTTTACCTGGAGGCAGGCAGGCGCGCGGCCATGTGGTTTGTTGACGTCCACAGCTACAAGCTGCCATCCCCCAGCAGTGTCTTCATGGAACATCTGTGGCACAAGGACAGCACATGACGGGCACCGGGCACACACACACAGACACACAAACAGAAAAGCACTATTAAAAGCACTGGACAGAATTCAAACACACATATCTACCCTTTGGCTACAACTTCACAAAACATCTGTGGCCACAACAAAGCTGAAGGCGTCACAAGCACAGATTCGGAGCCACACCTAACAGCAAGCCTGAGGGCCTTACACCAGCAATAAAAGCAAATCAATACAATGGTAATATTTGCAAGAACACACAAGACAGATGGCTTATTTATAAATATTCATACTGAATGAGATTACAACAAATTGCAGACTTTCTTCTTGTGGGTCCTGCTATTTCAGTCCCTGACCAAGCAGTATTTAATGCATTCATTTTGGACAGTATAGGCACATTATATTAAGTAGCAACAAACCTTATGGCTGTATAATTAATTGAAATATTGCCAAATCACAATATGGCTAATTGCATTTGCAGATTTGCCATGGCTTTAATTCATACTGTTCAGGACAATGGTTGTTTGGTCTCTCAGGGAAAATCTAATTTTACCACAAATTACCATTTCTACTAAAGTCATAGTATGTTTTGTTTTCTGTTTGTATATCATGAATGCAATTCAAATCTAAACTTGGAAAGCTATTGCATCCTCATATCACTGCAATTGTCTGTACAGCATTTTATTACTATCATATAATAATATTTTTTGCGTAGGTTTTTGTGCATGAAAGCAAAATGTGGAGGTGAAGAGGACGAGGTGGATGTCATTCAACATCAAGTTCAGCTTTTCATTATTCCAGTCATAAATCAGAAAAAAGCTGATCTTGTGAAACAAAGGGGGATTTATCAATGCCATTTTATTAACATAGCAGCAACACAAAAGTTTAATCTGCTTTAAAAGCCTCTATGATATGGAGATAGGACAGGAGAGTTGAAGAATGAGTATAGCATGGATTATTTCTCCCAGGAGGCAGCCTTTACCTCTGGGGAACATGTGGACGGGAGCATATTGTTTCCGCTTCTGTGACTGACAGTTAAGTGTTACACCACAGATAATTAGTTTCCCCTCATCAACAATAAAGATTGGGGCTTGATGATGTGAGTACAATTAATTTTGATACCAGCAAGAAAGGCTAATTGTTTCCAAGGTCATTCTGCTAATGAAAGGAAGGAGCGTGTGTGTGTGTGTGTGTGTGTGTGTGTGTGTGTCTGTGTGTGTGTGTGTGTGTGTGTGTGTGTGTACGTTTTTCTTACATTTTTCGG
>CAAKHB010002822.1:13735-36474 GCA_901007665.1 Aeoliscus strigatus | reverse complement strand
TGCTGGTCAGTTTTACCATAATGGACTGAATATGGGTACACTCACTGTAAGGCTAACACATTCAGAATCAATGGCTAGCTTCACTGCCCAACACAAACTCACTCCACCTATCAACTGCATAAATTTCATAATTTAACTGCACACCGTTAACAGACATATATTAAAAACATGCTAAATGTTTGTGTAAATGTGCAGCAACAGGTTGATTTAACAGAAGAATAGTTGACCAACATTTCCTTCAGGTGTTGGTAACGTGTGGAGAAGTGTGAGATGTGTTGACATGGAGCAGATGAATGGATCAAAGCAATACTGCTTCAAACAGGACAATTTCCAGGAAGGGTGTGATTGTCCACTGGTGAAACATTCACAGATGGTGTTATTTCAGTGAAAACACTAGGCTTAACTTTGATTAAAAACAGATTAAAGCTGAGTTGATTAAATCATTGCTTATACTCAACATATCCACCAATGTGACACATGCTGGCATCACATTCACAGCTGTGTCTCTGTCTAGTTGTACCTGTGTTGTTGCTGTAGACGTGGTACTACTCCTTGACCCCCACATCTGTTGGAACTGCACTCTGATCTCAGCAAATGTCTCGATGATTACGGCAATAAACACATTCTGGAACAGAAGAGACAGTGTGAAACAGATAGTCCGAGAGAATATCTGCTGTGTGCAAAAGGTAAAATGGACCAAGTGAGCTCACTTGGATTCCTTTAGTAACCCTGACATGATGTTCATTCTGCTTTTAGCCATTTAACATTTTATTTCGATGGAGACAGTATTACATGAAAGTAGAAAAGATGAAACTCTGCCTCTAACCTTAACAAGCCAAGCCAGGAAGAAAATAAGAGTTATAAAATAGAAGTAGGAGCGCCATCGAGGAAAACTGTCAATGGCTCGATACATGAGGAACACCCAACCCTCTTGTGAAGCAGCCTCATACACAGTAAAGATACTTGTTCCTAGACAAAGAGAAATAGATGACAAAGATGCACGGTGATCATTGTTTAAGCCTTCACAAAGTTTGCATTACAGATGTCTCAAGATGTCCTGTAACCACATACAGAATAACTCACTAAAAGATGTCGACATGTCTGTTCTTATACAAATTATACTGAAAACACAATATGTGTTTGAATGCATACCCAGTTCATTGAAGCCACTGTAACCCAGCTCCTGTCTGCTGAGACCCAGTTCCTCTAGATCCATACACTTGAAGCCATAAGGACACTGGTAACCCTCCCCATCTGGAGAACAATGGGTGTCTGGGATAGCCAAGCTGTTCCATGTCACATTACTATGCATAGGAGAGGATAAAATACAAATCAAATACTTACAACATTAATATCTTGAAACAATGTACATTTAAACTGTGATGACTTATCATTTCAACACAAATACTGGGGAGGTCTTTTTCATACCACAAGATAAAAACACACGTTGATCTCTCTCTGTATGTAATCGGTTGACTATTTTTCTGAAACTAATTATTGAGATCCCCATCAAACAAACGGCTCATCTCACTTTCTTCTAGTTCATCCTGGAGAAAATATACATAGTAAATACTGGGGAAAAAAAAACAAAAAAAAAACCATTGTGAGCTTGTAATGAAGCTTGTTAAGTAACATGAATCATGACACAGCAGAATTCAAACATCTAGTTGTGCTTTAAAAAAAACATGGTACAATTTCCTTTTAGACATGTTTTCTCCACTTTTCCAATATTTTATTAATATAATCCACTACATTTGTGACGCTCAGATATGGGTAAATCAATTTAACCTACACATATTGTTGTCATGAGTAAAGGTTTGAAATATTTATATAATATATATAATAATATATATAATATATAATATTTGAAAATAATATCTTTATTTATGACTCTAGGTTAAAAGCTTCCGTATATCTGAGCTCAGTTCTGAGTATTTTGATATGAAACACTTGGGTATTGTGATCTTCCTTAACTTGATTTCAATAAAGCGGTCAAAATGAGAAGGATACCCTTACACCTCAGGGTTAAAATGAAGTTACTTTCTGCGGTAGTTGTAGTGCAATGCAACAACATTTTGCCCATTTTACTGATATTAGTAGAGCTCTAAAACGACCTTTAAATTCAATCAACACCTCCAGATTCAGGAAAGAATGAACATGATTGTCATCAAGATGGGATGATTTATTGCAGGGTGGCTGTGGTTTTATCTTGCAGTAGAGGTTTGTTATTCATGATAAAACTGCATTTTCAGTTTTTTCCAAAAGTGAATGCAGGATGCCATCATAGAAACACACATACAATGTACTTATGTCAATTAGTGTTGTATGCATGCAGAGAATGCTGTATGCATGTAGAGCACCACCACCTTCTACCTGTTTTAGCCACAGGTGTTATTGCAGGAGCAGCTTGATTTCTCTAATGAAAATTAATGCTGTCACATTGGCTGGCCAGACACTCACCACATTATTTATTAAGGGCTACAGGATCAGAGAGGATAATTTATTGCACTATCGCAAAGGGCAAACAGGGGTATAGTGAAGAATCTCGACAAAGCTAATTATAGTACGCTGAATAATAGTGCCATGTCTTATCATACAAATCTCATTTTTCGATGACAAAAGGGTAGAGAGACTAAATCAACTGTCCACTAATACTGTGATATTAATTTTCTTTTACTCAAATAAAAACCCAAACAGCTCTGTGATAAGAAATGAGTCATAATTTGTTAAAACTAAACTCATTTGTATTTGATTTCCCTTGGTAACATGAAGTCTCACCAGCAATAGCTGTCCACCTCAGCCAATACCTTGACATTGAGGACCTGATGCCACATTTTTTTTACATAGTATTAAAATGAACAGGGTTTTTTTTCTAGAATATAATACTTCTGTTGGTAGGTTCTAAGTGTCTACATTTTGACAGACAGGATGATTATTTGTATTTTGTTGTTATAATTATCTAAATTTCTGGAGGAGCGACTACTCTGCAGGTTAGACGATAGACGCTGTCCACCAATTCAACAGCTCTGCACAAACATGTGCATGTAAGTCATCCATAACTGTAAACAAAGACAAGGTCAATTTCAGAAATCCAGATAGAAGGTGAGAGCCTCCTTTTCTCACAAATCCAAAACCGTTTTCATCTTATATTCGCATTACAATGCGAATACCCCTGGTATTTTATTCCCAATTTTCATCAAATCCCATGTGTATGGAAAGCCAGAGAGCTCTGACTTTGTGACAAGGGCATGCGGCAGATAGAGATTACACACATCTGTCCTCTGACATATTTTTAAATACCCCATTAGAAGCACATGAGGGTAAATGGCACATCAGTCATGCTCCTTTTGAATTGCTGTTCGAGAGAGATGTCAGCCCCATATATGCTTTATCCTATGTTTCTTCCCTGCAAACAATGGCTGATAATAAATACAGTGGGGGCATAAATTTGGCATAAATCAGTAGGTGAACCGAGATGAGAGGCTAATGAAAATAAATGAGGTTTTTATTATCATTAACGTTAGGATGTAACTTTAATTTGTCCTATGTATCATATTATCATCAGCACAGCTCCTCACAAATGTGTTCCACAAACAGATTCCTGGTCTGTCACTCCGACTTACTGGACTCCAATTACAGGTTAGTGTACTGTCCTAGGTTACTGAAGCTTTTAATTTAACGTAACATAGTTGGATCATGTTGCTTTAAGTAGTGATGTGGAAGGACTGGAATTAGGTTTAATTTTTAACACACTTTGTGGAATATGCCTTTGCATGAAGTTCTCTGAATCAATTAAATGTCCATCATGAACTTACAAGAGAGAAGCAGGATCAGAAGCAGCACAGATCTGTGCTGCCCTCCCTAAATAAGCAGCATAAATTAAGCAGCAGAGATTCAAGTCATCTAGCTCGATTGTAACATTTCCCTTTTGAGCGTTATAAACATGAAATGTCACTTCTTTACAGCTTTTGCAAAGAAAAGGTTTGGCAGCACTGTAATAAATGGATATTGAAGTGGTTGTATTTTTTTACCCTCTCTGTGTATCATTAGTCACACAGTGATGGTTGAATGTCCCGAACATCTGAACACCCAGAATTCCATAAAGCAGGAGAAAAAAGAGCAGAAAGATCGACACACTCCAGATCTGTTCCCCAGAGCGCCTGCAAATGAAAAAGAGTGACACCAGAATTATTTCTACCAACAAAGTCCCTCTTTCATTGTGAAAACAATCATGGGGAGAAATATTCAGTACAATACTTTAGGATATTGGTGATGCGGGAGCGAGGAAGCTCGAAGCGGAAGTATATCCTGAAGGCCCGGATCATAATGAGCGCTCTGGGGATTCTTAACATTCCCCATGGAGACATCTGATCCACAAGCTCTGCTATTTCAAACACCTAAAGCAAAGAGAAGTGGTGGTTAAAAACTAAATATCAGCTAAAACAGGAACATGCCTGGTGTCACATTGTGGAGGCACATTCAGGGGGAAACAAATGTTGTAATACCTGCAACACCAGGGACACCCAGATGAAAAACACCATGAATCCATCAAACATACACCAGCGATCTTTTACATAGGAGTTATCCCCCTGTGCAGGAGAAGAAATATTGAGTCAGACGCAGGAAAAAAATGGAACACAAATCAAGATGTGATTTTTATAATGCTGGTTTTCCAGTTATCAGAGAGTTGACAGTAAAACAGTTTGGCCCTGAAGTTTGAACAAACTGAGCGTCGGGGTCGGGGGGTGATTAACTCAGTAATCACCACTTACAGACACAGCATGCAAATAGGAGGGTTGTTTCTGAAACATTGAGGACCATGATGATGGCACAACTAATAAATGCACAAATTTACAAGCTCTGAGAAACCTGTACGCGTGTCACTTAGCGGCGTACTCCCAAATCTTAATCACTAACATTATGGATAGAATGAACATTAGCACATCATACTTATGAAGTTGAGACAGAACAGAATAGAATAAAACTGTAATTGGAGGAAGAAATGTTGGACTTTCCTGTAGTGGTATCCTGTGTCCTCCTCTGCCTCCCTGCTTGTTATGCTTGATTTGCCAATTACGTTGTCGGCACATTTTATGGCCATAATTATGGGTCTTTTATCTGCCAGCTGCCTTCCTCGATGCATTTCTAGAACATTATCCGTCTACCTTGGACTGAATAGTGTTAATTCATCTGAATTCACGGCTCAACACAACTTGCGGGGACAAATTAGTGGTGTGATTATATTCTGAAGCAGCACCTCATAATCAGAGATGACGGACATGAAAAGACTGAACTGTGAACTGTGCTCAATGAGAATTCTGTGGTCACAGGCCAAATTTTTTAATTGTTTTAATTCCGACATTACTTGGAGTTCTTGTAGTTCTTTCAGAAATATCAAACGATTGCTCTCATTTCTTTCATTGACATTTTTTAATGACATTTCAAATGAAATAATTGTCTGGTTGATGAGAGCTGGGTTATGCTATAGGAGCGCAAGACATTGCAAGAACATCATTCATTCATCTTGCCCCGCTTGTTCTGGGGACGTCAGGGTATATCCTGGACGAGTACCAGTGTCCAGTTCATCACAAGGCAAACATGAACGACAGACAACCATTCACACTCACGTTTGCGCTTACGGGCAATTTAGAGTGACCAATGGACTTCAGGATGCTTTTGGAGGTGGGAGGACAGACAGAGTACCCGGAGACAACCCAGACGCAGGGAGAGTATGCAAACTCCACACAGAAAGATCCCAGACCAGGTACATTCTTGCTATGAGGCAACAGTTCTAACCACTGCACCATCTTGTCCCCCCATTGTCCATTTATCTGTTGGTTATTTTACCTGAATTAAGTAACTGGATGTTTGGTGAACAAAATGTCAGCAAATGGCGATAAACTGGCATTTCCCAAACCCCCAACTCCCAACATACTGTATGTAGCCTCTTATAAGAGGCCTGAATCATAGAATTAAAAAAAAATAGAACTTGTGATTGATGTAGTCAATTGTTTATGAACTATAACAATTCTAGCAACTCTATGTTGCAATTGTCTTGCATGCCTTGGTCGGTGTTTCCTGACACCACTAGCAGTGCAGTCAGGCCAACCTGATGTTCGCCATTTACTGGTCCAGTGGTGAAAGGTTCATCAGTTCACCCGGTGCAGCGTTCCATTCAAAACACTGGATGTTCTTTTTTTAATTTTTTTTCACTCAAATAGAAAAGAAAAACTTTCTTCTACAGCTTCAATAGTCAGTTATGGAGTATAGGTATCTAGTATATTTGTGCTAAAACCAATGTAATGTAGCCATGTCCCCATAATATTTTGGAAATAGTTCCAAACTGAATTAGTTGCTACCTTGATGATTCCTCTGATGTGCATCTTGGCGATCATCTCAGCGGTGTAGAGGAACATGAGCAGTGTGTCCAGTGTGAACGTTACATACTGCAGTGGTGGGTAATGCTCGAACGTCTTTGGGGTGTTCATACAAACAGAGATGACACTGATGATGGCGCAGGCTCGTAGCAGCGAGTGCACCCACTGTGGAAAAGAATGCCAGTCGTATTTGGTTGCACTGTTTGAATAGATGCACCAATTTATCAGCTGTAAATCAATATCTGAAAGTTACAGCTATGTTTTTCTTATAAAACAGGGAGAAACAAAAACTGCAAAATGAATAAACAAAATGAGAAATGATTATTAACACCAGTATCAGCTCACAATGTCAGAACGGTTACATTCTAGCTTTTATGAAATGTTTGCCATATTTTACTGCACATTTCAAAGAGAATTTGATAGGGCAAAAATGTTATTGTGATAAGAGGATCTTGACAATACTCACTGGTTTGTTGATCCAGAAGATGTCAGCGCTGTCTGCCAGGGTCTCATCTGGCCCAAAGTCTGTCATGGGCTGGGTCACAACCCGTGAGCTCTGTTTCCTCTTCAGCATGCTGGGGCTCGCGGTGCTATACAGAGAGTGGATCTGACAAAGAGTGGGAGGCAGAGCACACCGTGACCAAAGCCAAATGAGGAAGAGGAGAACACTCTGGCTGCATCCAAGTCTGGGCAGTGCAATACCACAACGCTCTTCAAAAATAACAAGTACTTAAAAGTACTTACCATATCATCAATATATGAATATACTTTTCAACACTCTCTTATAAAATATGTTGTGCATTAATGGTAATGTCTAGATGTCATTGCTTGTGCAATATTTTTAATATATAATGTGAAAATACATATTTTATCCTACAAAGTGTGGTCCAACACCAAAACTACCCTGACTTGAATTGCCAGAAGATTGAAGTGCATTCTTCAAAATTTCACGTGGTGCATCGTTGAATGGCCATTGTGATACACACCGGAACGCACATGGAACACAGGACAAGTGTATTCACGCTGGAACAGCATTGGAAACTTACCATTTACCAAGATCTAATATGATCTTCATAATACTGAACACCAAGGCATCAGCAGATTTAAGCTGTATGACTGACAAATACAGTGTAAGGAAGGAGTATGTGTTGGTGTTACCTGAGCAAGTCTGTGTGTTTGCATGTGAATATGAAGTAAAAGAAAGGTGTACAGGCCGTTTCAACAGAACAACACAAGAAGAAATGACACTCTCAATGGGGACAAAGCGCACATACCAAAGGGAAAAGTAAAGCTGAAATTGCTCCAGCACTGCACATAACATGCGATCAGGCATACCCTGTAAATGACACACAACAGTTAGTCAACATCATGGCTCATATGGTGTACAGTACGCTACCCACATCTACAATACGCTCATAGAGACAGGAATGCCCAACACATCTGACATCAAGGCATACAGTATATGCGACGCACTCTGTGAGTGAGAGAGTGAGTGAGTGAGTGAGTGAGTGAGGTGTTGTGGAAGAAGAAGATGGGGTGGAGGAGAACCAAAAGACTCACTGTGAGGCTCCTCATTGGTGCGTTCATCCCCAGGTCACAGAGAGGTGGAGAGACCAACCAGAGAGAGAGACTAGAGATGCAAAAAGGAGTTTCCTACAGGCTGGCGGATCCTGAGGCCACAGTCAGTAAATGGTAGCAGTCATAGGAGAAAGTGAGTAAGTACAGCAGTGTCCAACATACAACCATGATGCAACAAGTGCTTTAGCTAAGTTACATGGACTAGTAAATTCATTGGGGCTATTTCTTTGGCAAAAAAATCATCCAGACCATTCTATGCTTCTGAAAACAGATGCTGCTCTTCTTTTTTTTTTTAATCCAACTCACATGAAAACAAAGTGATAAATGTCAGTCACTTTCTGAAGGATGCAAAGAATCACTGGACAAAACTTGCCAACAACTGCAAATTATTCCAATTTCACTAAACAAAGGCATGGAAAACACATGAACAGACTGCATAACGGAATGAGACTCATCTCAGCGGTTTCCTTTAATGTTACCACCAAGAAAAGAGCTATCCATCCATATGCCCCATGTAGTGATTTTCAAGTATAATTACTACACTTAACTTATGGAGATGGAGATGTGAGGGAGAGTGAAAACAAAATTATATGGTCTAAATACGATTTTGTGGGCGTATAGGTGGCAAAGACAGCAATTACTTCCCCATTTGGTAAGAAGACATGTTCCTCACAGGCGAGACCTGATCACTGGACACTTTAATTGTAACTGAGTCTTGGCTTGGTGCCTCAAAGTGCAAGAGCATTGTCATAATTACAGGCCAGAAAAAGTTTTATAGTGCTGTGGGGAGCATATGTCTTTGATACTTCAGAATGGCTTTAAGTGTAAGTACATTACATCATATAGCTGGGCTTCATTTGAATGTATAGAAAAATGTGTCCCCAAGTCGATGGAGCACTCACATGCTGCATTGGGCATGCAGTGCTCTTCCTCAAATGCCATTTCTGGTTGATTTCAAAGTAAGTAATGATGTATATTTCTTTATGTCGTCCTGTCCATCTATATTCACAGCTGAAGTGCTGCAGATACTTTAATGTGATGATCTATATTCACCCACAGCTGAAAAGGTGTTTCTAACTGTACAACATTGATATTTCCATTCTCTTATAACGCATGTTTCAACTCACTGAAAAATCTTCAACATTCCAAAGCGGAATGAATAATAATAAAAATAATAATAAATAAAAATATATGTATATCTGTAAATCTTAAAAAAAAGCTTTGTGTTTTGGCTGACCCACCATGTTCTTTGATAGTTATACGAAAACAACTGAGATAAACAAACTGTTTATCTCCTCTGTTGGTCACTTTGGCAAATGGCAAACACAGGAAGATGGCTTTCACAGTCCAATCAAGTGATGTCTTTCCATACTGAGATTGAAAGCTCATTGACTGACACAGATGGAGCCAAGGTTACTATGGAAACGGGCGGGGTGGTGGGGGGCTAGGTGCTACATTGAGCTAAAAGAAGAACAAGCTAGCTAGCACAACACGAATACAACTTGTCGATAAACATGTGTCCTAAACGTAGCTAAGACCACATCTGGAACTAAACCAGTAAGTGAGGCGAATCCACGACAGCATCCAGAACAACACTTGGTGGAGGCCTGTTCACGAGGAGCCTCATTCCACCTCCTGAAGGAGAAACTAGCTAGCACATCAGCCAGCAGCTGCCTGCCGCATCAACACACACCAGCAGCTCCAGGAATAAGTACACAAAGCTACAGCACCACATTTACAAACGTACCGAGGGACTCACGACAGGAGGCTTTCCCTTGTCAGCCGTGTCTCATCCTGTCCATGACATCAGCTGTTTTCCGGGTGTGTTGGAGATCGTGTGGAAGAGTGCGAGAGCGCGCAATCACATCAACAGCACCAGCAGCCGCGGCGGCGCGCAGTCACATCTCCATGGTAACAGTGTCCTGTCTGTCAAGCTAGAGCCAGTGTATGTTTCACAAAAAACTATACCAAACTTGTCGGAGATGTAAAATATATGGGCAAGGAAGATGCCATGAAATTTGGGCTTAAATCTGTGCAACATAATGTGATTTATTTTCCACATGATTTGATATATTTGTCAATTATTTTTACTTCATTACCATCATATTATTCCAGTTTATCAACACAGTCTTCCACAGTCTTACATCACTGTCCTCTACCACATCAGAAGTTTATATGGCCTGGTAAACAAAAACATTTTTATCCAGTCATCTTCCTGTAAAGTTACAGTCACTTGAAAGTTCTTCCTACGCCCATGTTCCAGCTTGTCTCATGAAAATTAGAATGTGTTGTGTGATCTGGCTGCAAACAGACATATAAACCACAAACATAACACTTACGGTGGAGTTAAAGTCCATCAAATCTTCAGGGATAATAACATTCTTTTAAATTTGACAGATGCTTCTCAGTGTTCCCAGTACAACTTACACTGTGTAATTCAGTTGAAGAGAAATTGAATTTATAACAAGTAACTCTAATTCAGAAAGTTCGATTTCACAAAAATGTCTCAGCTGACTAAGTCAACAACAAACACGCGAATGAATATCAACAATGCTTAAGTGCACTGAAGGTAGCTGAATACAGGAAAATACATGAAAGTTTTTATTTCTTTTCCATTTTACACATTCAGGGAGCTCAACCAGACAATGTTACAATAAACCCTCGGTATATGATATAAATGCCAATAGAGAGTAATTCACAAAATAAAATCAGAAAAAAATATGATAAATAATATACCACCTCATCACCTTTTGTCCTGCTATTATCATAAGCAAAAAACACCCCATGGCCCCTTCTTTTTCTCCCCATCAGTATTTATTCTCACCAATATCTGTTGGTGTGACACTATTTCTGTCATATCTTCAATCCTCTTTTTCCAGTCTGGCAGGGGCTATACTTCATAATCTTCATCATCATCATAATCTGAGGATATTTCAGGCTGCTGTGATCACACCGACCTTTATTAATGCAAAGTCATGTTTTGACACTCCCATTATTTGTGTTTGGTCACCCAGTACAACCCAGGCACAACCTTGTATCTCTATATCCAGAGTCTTTCCCAAGTGCTCTACTTCTTTCACCCAGAATGGATATACCAGACTGCATTCCCACAACAAATGTAGGAATGTCCCTGTTGCTGTTTTACATTTCCAACTGAGATTATCAGGTAGTAAACCCATCATATGCAGTCTAGAGAGGGTGAAGTAGAATATACAGAAAACCATTTGGGCTGTATTTTTTCTTAAAAATGAAAGTATTAGAGCTACTCAAAACTAAACTGTTATGATTGCTCATGATTTTGCTGTTGCACTATATGGATGGAATTCAGGTAGACCATTATCATAAAAGTCTGTCCTGACAGGAACCTAATCTTTGAGGTTATAGACATTGGTTCCTATTAGCATACATTAAAAGTGAAAAAAAAAATGAAATGCCTGGGCCACAGACAGATCCCGCGGAAAGGAAAAGAGGGAAAATAGTCTGCTTCTAATTACATCTCAAACTGGGGACTGAACTTTTCATTTTGGCAGTTTCCCCGCTCTTAGTTTTGCCCAGGACTGTGTCTGAGAGTCAAGACTAATCAAAGGCACTTGTACAGAGAACTGCTGGCCTCTGAAGGGAATGAGCCAGGCCAGCCTGCTGCTTTTACTCCCCTTCTCTCATTCTCTTTCCCTCTCGCTCTCTCTTCCTGTCCTGTCTGTTTGGGGTGGAAGATTGGGAAATTCCTTCAAGCTACTTTACTTCAGGTTTCTGTGGGATTTAAACATGCACACTGAAGTTTTGGTACAGTCCATGTTAGTGCCATTGATTCTAATTCTGCTCTCTGCTGTGGAGGACACCTTGTTACAGTCAGTGAGGTGAGTTTATGCACTGCTTTGTTTCTTTTTATTTATTTTTTGTTCTTGCCTATATTTGGGTGTAAGTCTAGAGAGTAAGGAGGAAGAGGGAGGTGCAGAGTTGTGCTGACAAAGAGAGCAATGTGAGAAGGTTTAGGTGTACCCAAACATATAGTTTGGTTTTGTGCCGCTCCTTTACTACACTTCCTTGCTTGCTATGCTGCATGCCACGTTAAAGAAGTTTGCTTCTCTGGTTCTGTTGAATAAAGTTCCAAATATCATTGTAAAACTTCTCACAGCTGACTCCGATTATCCGGTATTGTTCTCACCGAATTAGGGTTGGTGGCACAGAAATGTCCTTACTATTCACGATTTGATTATTCTCCTCTGTCATAAATTCAGGAATATGTAAGACCCCAATTAAAAAAGAAAAGTAGAGAAACTTGAGGATCTACAGGAACTTGTCAGTGCAATCACAGTCAGTTGGGCTGCAATTCCTGCCACGTGTTTGAACTTGAGTCAGCATGACGGTAGTGTTTACCCCAAGCAGGTGCACGGTGCATGTCATACTGTACACAGCTTTGTATTTATTGAGCCTGCCTTGCCCAGAGGGTGCCAGCTGCTTGGGATCCATTTGATCCATTTCAGGTCTTTCCATCTATTTTCCCAATGTGTCGCCAAATCGGTTTACTGGTACAGGAACCATTATGCAACACGGAGGAAAAATATTAGGTGGTTTCAAAGTTGCCAATAGGTCATTAAAGCTGAGGGAATGATTAATTCCTGTGTTCATATCGAAGTTTGTGTTTTAACATTCAACTTGGTTGTTGGTTGTACAATCAAGGCAGTAAACCGACGATAAACAGTCAGCATTCCAAACAGAAATACAGAATAGCCTCAGGTCATGTAAAATAGCAGGAAGAGTTATCAAGCACTTAAGTTTGAGCTTCAGTGATATCGTGATATAGATTGAAGTCTTAGATGGGAAAATGTCTTTTTTGACATCATCAGCCTCAACACGCCAAACTCTCTGAGGCTGAAACGGGAAGCAGACATTACATTGTGGGAAGGAGCTGAAAGAAGTGAGAGATGGAATGTCTGTGAAAGTTCTCAGTCAACTAGGTCGTAATCACTTGCCTGTTTAAATGAATGGTCTGCTTGAGGATGTTCTGCCACTCATCCGAGAAGATTCTTCAGTTCTACACTTACAAGATAGATAAATAGATAGATAGATAAAGTGGGGAGTGGGACCCCAAACAAAACTTCTTTATGTCAGACAATGATGAGAACCAGAGCAGAACTCCTCACTTGTCAATTTACTGAAGAAGCTGCTTGAGTGGTAAAATGTCTTCAAGCAAACCATCAGATCCGAGCAATAACATATTTCATATGATTGCTAAACTCTGTCACAGGCTCTTCCTGAGCAGGTAGAATAAGCCTGGGATAGTCACTGGGAGTGTGAAATGGAAGCTGTATAACATCTCCATGACACATGGAATACAAAATATCTCAAAGTAATTTACCAGGAGTCACAGGAACTCTTGATCTGTTGATTGTTTTGAATGTGACTCATGTTCTCAAACCAGAGAACGGTCTAATATCAAGAGAGGTCAGGGATACAAAAAGAATGTCTGGCTGTGTCCAAATGAAACAAATCCCTCTTGAAGCAAAAACACAGCTCAGCAACAGCTGGCGGTAATGTTCTCGCTGAAAGCTGAAGGTGGTTGCCTTCTATTTGATTTGTTTGTTTTATTAGCTTATACAGGATATTCTAAGGCCTTTTGTTTTTCCTCAATATAGAACAAAGCAGACTGGTTGTCCTTCATGAACTTTCCCTCCTCCTTTTTTCCACCATCATGATGAGCCCCAAACAGAAACACCTAAACCAGCAGCAGCAGGACAATTTGACCACAGAAGATTCCAAGTCTGAATCACAGCTGACTGTTTGTTCTTTTTATCAGCCAGGTGGGCAGTGTGTGTAAACTGTCCACGGAGTCTGCCCTGCGCCGCTGCCGAACACCTGATGGCAAGATCTGCAGTGGGAGGGGCAAGTGTGACTGCGGCATCTGCATCTGCCAGTCGCCAGAGCCGGGGAGATTCTACGGGCCTCGCTGCGAGTGCCACGACTGGGTCTGTGCAACACACAATGAAAAAACGTGTAACGGTGAGTGCAGGGATGTGATGTACAACACATGGTTTCAAGATTCTTAAAGAATGTCATGTGACTGTGGTGATACAGAGGCTCCATAAGTTTTAAAATACTTGTATATGGTTGACAGTGATGAGCCAGTAAGTGATACAGCAGATGTGACTGTGCTGAGGTTTAAGATTTTCCAGTCAGGTGCTGAGAGAAAACTAACGTAACCTACATTTATTTCTTCAGGTTTTTAATTCTACATTCATCTATGATTAAATTTGGGCCACTTTGGTTTGACCTTTGTTTCTGTCTTTACTGTTGAAACAGAGGTCTGCAGTATTGACTCTCTGAGAGGTTGGCAAAGCTTCAAAGACTTTCATTTGTAGCTGGATTGTGTGCACACATTACCCAGGTATTAGCTTTTGAGGCACAGCTTTGAGCAGCCTGTTGCCTGGAATTTCACAATGGATAGGTGGAAAGTGAAATAACATTTAACACGGCAGTGGAAGTGTTTCAAAAAAACAGACAAGTAGTAGTAGTATGAATACATGAAGGAAAAACGCAAAGTCCATCTCAAGTCTGTCACAAGTTCAAAGTTGTCTGTGGCATGTTTGTCTGGTTCTTTTGAAGGTTCTGCTTTCGGTGGTGTGAATGTGTCTCACAGGTATAAATGATGGGAATGATAAAGTGCTGAAAATCAGACAAATATTGCAAGCAGATTCCTCTGAAAACAACATGTTACATTATTCATTAGAGCAATAATTATTTCACTCTTTGTATTAGGCTGCATTGATCTTAACTAAAGAGGGTGGGGGGCGCCCCTGTTATTGTTATTGTTGAATGACCGATATGCAAACCCCTGTGTTAAGCTGCCAGAGTACACAGGAGCGCTTGATTAGTCAAACATGTTGTTCCAGGTTGCCTGACGTATCGATCCTCCTGAGGTTTGTGCAAGTTGGAATCTATGGCTGTGACAGTGGCTCTGATATATCAGTAATCAAACTGTTCTGTGTATTGATAAATCCATGCCACTGTCCGTGGTGCTGAAGCAGCAGATGGATTTGTTGTTCTACCGTTTCCCAGCCTTGCCCTCATGTCAGTTTTAACTGTATAATATAAGTGTGGAAAAATTGTATCTCTCGGACTGTAATATGTCCATCTTGCTCACATGAATAAAAAAAACAACTATTAAAATTTAAAATAATAGTTACACATGAAGAAGTGCATTCCACCACTAGTGAAAGAATTTTGCCCAAAACGCCAAAGGTGTTTGGAGCAAGGAGCTGCTTACTGTGATAACTGCCAGTGTCGCTCTGTTGGTCCCTGTTGGTCCCTGAGAATTAAATTGTTTCTTTGGTTGGGCCCAGTGTCTACAGTGTCTCCTCTACATGCACAGTCCCAGACAAAAAAAAAGTTTGGGATGCCTTCCTGCCAGTGGATACAAAGTGTGATGTCCTTTTCCAGCTTGCATGGTACTGTTCACTTGAGATGTAAGGACGTAAGGATGTAAGGATGCATTGTCCACCTTAACTTTGTCAGGCAGATGCTGCTCTGATGGTGTATGGAGCCTCCCCAGTGCCTGGCCTGCTTTGCTGATTGAGGAAGTTTTAATTTTCATTGTAGGAAATGATGCCTAAAGCTCTCAGTGTTTGCAAGCTAGGCACTGTATATGGTGATATAGAATTTTTGCCGGTGCCACCATTAGATGACTTGTCATCCAGTGGTCCATTGACAACTATGGGTTGGGTCCCCAGACCCACAATCAAAATAGCTCATAATGGGCTAGTTTCCAGTTCAAAATTCTATTGTTGTAGAGAGGTTAAATATTTGTATTCGTAGTATAAGAAAAAAAGTCTGGTGTGTTGAAGGCATTTCTGCACTTTCTTTGGATAGTGTAAATGGATGGTGTAAGATTTGGGGGCTACTGCTTCAATTTCACCACCCCCATTGAAAAATATCAAATCTCCGAGCTAGATGTGCTTATTAAATAAAGATTATTCTTTACAGTGTGAATGTGTAATCTAGAATGAGATTAATCAGACTCTTATTTGGTAACATATTTACCTTTGAAGCTGTGGTGCCTGCATGCTGATATAAGAGAGAAGAAACTGCATTTCTTTGTTCGATGCCCTCTGTCATCACCTGGCTATGAGTGTCAAGGTTTAATGGAGATATGTGCGAATTCAGAACAGGTCTAATGGAGATATGTATGCGTGTGTGTGGATGCATGTGATGGGTTGTGTGATTTATTTGGGCAGAAAAGCTGGCTGCTGTGAGGAGCTCATTATGGTTCAGCAGTCTGGAACGTGAAGGCCCTGCTTCAGCCTGATAATGGGGTTTCACTCACCGGTACACAGACCAGAAATGTAGCCTAGGTGCATCAGACGAGGGATGGGTTTTCACAGGCACACGGTAATCACACATGCACACATCTGGGTCATTATCATAGTGTATTACTCGTGCATGGATACAAAGAGCCGGCCACAAACTGACGCATGCCCAAGTGCATATAGGGCCGAGAAATTATATATTTAATGCTTATAGAGGAAAATAGACCCTGCTCACCCATTTGTCCAGGCCCACCCAGCATGCATGATATGCTGTCTAAGACTGGCAACCAATTTCCTCCTCTTATCTCTCTCCCGTGCCCTCTGACAAGAGAAAATAGATTCCTCTCCTTCACGAAAAACTAAGCATTGTGTTTTTCTTTTCCAAAATCACAAGCTTGTTTGTTTAAAACTTGGGTGACATTCATAAGGCAGAGGCTCATTCAATGAGACCAATTTAATTTTTATCATTTTAAAATGTATTTTATAATTCAGACAGTGTTGATGTTGTCAAGCTGGGTTCTGGTCTCTCTGGTCAATGTAGTGAAAAGCACTTTGAAGACTAAGCCCTTGACATGCCTTCCTGCTCTTTGTTGGGCTTGGCTTTATCTTTTACTGAAAAGGTCAGCTGAAGTGGAAACTCTATACTTTCCCATTTATCTGTGTCTATAGACCAGTAAACTGCCCTGGGTCGGCTTGCCCCCTGAAAGCTCTGAAGGAGTTGATATGAAAACATATGGTATTAATTCATGTCCTGAAATATCCACGTCCTTTTTAGGTATTTCCATCTGAGCAGAAAAAAATGTATATTATGTTGTTATTACACATTACACAGTACATCACTTTCCCAAGGAGCATGGCTGCTGGCATAATCCTTTTTTAAACAACCCTTCCCCCCATTTTTTCCTCCCATAATGTAAACATGGATGGAAAATATTCTAACCATGTTGAGGAACATTGAGAAGATTTTACATTTTAAAGGACAATTTGTACAAAAATAAATATCTCAACTGAGAGGTTGCTACATTGACTTTTGCTTGTACTTCGAAGGTATTCCCATTATACATTGTTCATTTGTCTTGTACTTTGGCCAGTACCATGAAACAATTGGTGGCAATATCATTATTACATTCTCCATATCACTGAGATTACCATGCACTCACAATAAAACCTGACACTGAAGTAATGAGAATTATTTTTTTCTTTCCTCGGATGCGATCCATTTTGCAGAGGAGCAATGTGAGGATGGCCTGGATCAACATCTGTTCACCAACTGTTTGTGTGTTTTTTTACAAACATAACATCCAGTCCCTTTATAGCCTCAACTGGAAAATCCTACCCAGCTAGCTGAAGTTACTGAATCTATTTATTTCATATTCTCCCTTCCTGAGATGAGGCTCAACGTGGCAATTTCCATTCTCCGTTTAACAGCCTTCCCCTCTTTTTTCCCCTCACTGAAAAGCCACATGAAATCATTCTCACGTTCTTTTTCCATGTCTCTACTGAACTATTTTTTTCTCTGCTTTGTGAGTTCAGACCCCCCCACCCCCACACACACACACTGTTTCAACCTGTTACTTAAAACATGTTGATTCACAATCTTATTGTGTGTCTCCAATAACAGTTTCCATCCTCCAGCCATTGATGTGGACTGAGGCGACAAGCCAAGAATGTCTGTAATCCAGAACAACACACGTTTATGATTATCATGAGGTTCCTGCTCTGTCAGAGAGGACATCCAACCTCTATACCCCTTTCACATTCTCTCAAAGGCTGTAGGCTGTCCGACCCTTTCTTCTTTTTCTGTCCCCGCCTTCCATCAGTGTCAGAGAAGATCCCACCCGTTATGTCAGCACCTCATAAAAAGTCCGTTGGATCTGCTCCAAAACAAACTTCTGCTGATGTACTTTCCATCATTATATAAGATTTGTTGAGATATCCAATGAAGAAAGATGATACAAAACAATTGTAGTGAATAACTCACTAATGGTGCTAAGTGACTGTCTGAAGTCATTTATAAATTATTTCTGTTAAAGAGAAATAAATATGGACACACAGAGGAATGTAGCGTCTGAGCCATTACAACCCATATAAATGTTAATCTATTTTTTCTTGTACATATGCTGATCATTGCTGGCCAGTGTGTCTGCGCAGTGAGTCACCTAATGATTCCAGTGTGGGCTGCTCAGAGAAAATGCTACTCAAGTCTTTATAATATTCAAAGGCATCACTGAGCTCTCAAGTGTTTTTGCATTATAATGATCATAATTTCCAGACATTCTGTAGAAAGGTATGCCAGTATATATAGGCTGACAAGTGAATGCTTAAGTGGAGAGTAATAACAACTGAAAAGATGAAAGCAGTAGTGCTGCATTGTGATGGCGACGCACAGAGAGAATGAGTTATTACCTGAGACAGGTGTCTGCTAGGTCTTTTCCAAAGAGCACGAGCTGACTTGCTGTCGTTTCACGCTCCACAACCCACAGGGAAAAGCGAGCAAGGGGGAATAATTATTCACTGTAATGAGAATCATGTCATATAGAACATGATCTCAAAAACGAAGTAAGGAGACATCATTTGATGAGGAATTAGTGAGGATGACGAGACATGAAGTCCATGGAAGAAAGGAACGGTCTGACAAGTTGAAAGATTTGCACTGTGTAAAATATTCCTCATGTTGTGGTACTTTTGGAGTGTATATTTGACCCGCAAGTTCTCTGGATTGCTGCATGTTTTATATTTCAAAAATTGGAAAAGCAAAATCTTGTTTACATTCTTCTCAAAAGTGCCAAAGAAATTGTAAAAAACAATTGTAAATCAGTTGTGTATCAGTCACCCTGCTGCACTCTGCTGCAACAGTGCTCAACCATGGTAACGCTACAACACTTGGCACTGATGTAGGCTCTTCTTCACTTTTAGCTCCTACTGGGTGCAGCAGGGTTGGGACCTGATGGTGTGTGTGTGTGTGTGTGTGTGTGCCAGATGGAGGAGCGTAGGACACCCACTGAGACGAGAATATACTACTCAGAAAACACCAGGAAAGATAAACTGTCGACAGGACAGACGCCTTCCCACACACATAAACCTTCGCCACGCTATGTGTCAGATTGATTGTCATGCGGTGATTAATGGGTGTTGGTGGGTGTCAGTAACTTTATATCATTCCTGTGAATTTAATTGGAGTGATTTTGATCTAAATTTTCTTCACAGATACTGTGGTGCTTCTTTATTGGAAAATATATCTCCATATTATTGATGATAAGCAATAATTAATCATGATAAATTACTCATGTCCCACTCATCCAAATTCTTGTACTTTCCAAACAAGCTGAAATAAATGTTGAAATCATCCATTTTGCTTGTTTGACTGTAAGGCTTGCAGTGGTTACCGCTGACCGATGACAGCTGTGCTGCCTGTGTACTGGTTAACGTTGCCAATGTAACAGGTTGTGCTGTGATCGCTATTTGAACTGTTAAACAGTAACCAGACGACGTGAACATTAAATGGGTTTAACACATGGCTGCCAGCCAATCAGAAAAGAGCATTCACAATGACCATGGTATAATGTAGTAAATAACGTAGAATGTAATATAGAAGAGCGATCTCTACATTCCCAGAGTATTGTTAAATTTTAGACAATACCCAGCATGAGTGGGTGTATTGATCATGTGTGTGTTATTGATTATTTAGTACCGTATATGAAAATATACAGAATAAGGCAGGATTTTATCTGCTTCTGTCGCCACCCTGAGTTGAGCATTTTTAAGCGGGTGTTTCCCATGTAATCCCGTTTCCTTCAACCTATTCCCAAGTGTGCCTCGAGACATACAGATAATGAGGATAGAAAGGTCTTGCCTGCTGTTAATGACTGATAGATAGCCCTTGAGAGGGACACCACATTTACATGATGAATGAATCATGGGAATGATTGAGTGTGACATACAAGGCCCCATGTTGCTAAATACAATGGAAGCCATAAAATAACTTCTCAGCAGCCTTCATTTGCATCGTATATTTCTCCATATTGTTCACAACAGCCTGCAGAATTTGCATCATATTTTTTCCATATTGTTCACAACAGCCTGCAGTGATGCCTCTCACCGAGTGATTGATGGGGAATCTGGTGTATTATCGTGAAATGTAAAAAGGAGTTGCACTCCGAGTGAACTTTAAAAGAAACATTCACCCTTTTAATTAAACATACAGTACAAATACACTGATAGATACATTTGAAACCTTAAACCTGAAACCTTAAATACAGAAAATGTTTGTTTTAGCCAGATCATTTCCAATATATGAAATATGGAAAAGGGCAAAAAACAAAAACAAAAACAAAAATTATTTTATTTATTTTCCGCTTTCAAAAACTTGGTACGTGGTAGTGACATGAGTTTGAGCGTTCTTCTGCTGAGACATGACAGACACAAGGCACAATACTGACATAGAAACCAGCTCCATCTGCACCTTGGTACGCTCTGTGTCAAATCCATGCATGCTGTCTACGATCTGCATGACAGAAAATGGGAGGACATGAAAGGAGTCAAACAGGAGAGAAATTGTAAATCCACGATGCAAATACATCACAGTTCTAAGAGCAAAATTTCAAATGTCTATTCTAATGCATTTCAGCACTTGATAAACGGCACGTGGCATATTGCTGTTTTTTCCCCTGCAGATCGTGGCTACTGTGACTGTGGGATGTGTGAGTGTGATGACGGCTGGTTTGGAGAAGCCTGCCAGTTCCAGGAGGAGTGTAGTCTAACCAGCAAGAAGAGCAAAGAGCTGTGCAAAAACCCACAGGGGGTGGTCTGCTCAAATAGAGGTCAGTATGTATGAAAGCCTGCCTACATCAGCAACCTGCATCCATGCCAGCACTACATTTATAAATGATTGCCTATGTATTTATTATTGACTCTTAAAATACATACATTTCTCAAACATATAAATACTCTTTGTGTTCAATGTTTCAATCTTTCTAGTAACTATTACTCCTGGGAGGGTCTGATATATTAAAATATAACAAAAAATCCACAATACTAAGTAACTGTAATAACAAAAACAAATAAGACAGATGCACTCCATACCAGGTTTCTGCAACATATCACATGAGGGGATTATACACTTTGCAGCCAGATTATTGAATTCAGCTAAATAAACACCCCCAGTAGGTTCTCCAGCCGCAAACTCATGAATGAGATGCACCCCTCATATTTATGATATATATTGCTATGGCAACAGCGCTAACAATGAAATTCTCTGTCCTGAGGAGCGATGTGGAAAAGTGATCAGAGTTGAATCCATAACATTTTTCACATTTTCTTACTTTTGACCCACTTGCATTTTGTGAAAACCGAGCCAAACACTTTACATTAAATCAGTAACAAAAAAAATGAAATAAATGTAATCACTTCACCTCTTGACCAACACCGTCCCTATAATGTGTAAAAGTTGAACCACCAACTATGTCCGTTGTACCAATGGATGGTGTTCAATGGGTGGGTGATCCCCTTCAATTCGCTGAATGGGCTAGATTTTGCATTCCCTATCAATACTTACCTGAAGCACCAATGTGGGTTAATTAGCTGAGTGAATCCACTCGGAGGAGAGGAATTAGAGGCCCACCTCAGATAGGGATGTTGAGTAAGCTTATGGAGAGAATAGAGGGAAGGATGTTGAAAGAAACAGGAGAAGGGAAGAAGAGTAAGAAAGACCCATCCTTACCTGGACTGAACATCTCCTCTGCCAGCCCGGGCATAGTACTCTCCCACCACTACTCAAGAATTGGAGGATGTAATTTTGGGAAACATCATCAGAAGTGTACCCTTGAGTCATCAGGTGTTTCAGCCTTTTAACACTAGACACCCTCATGAAAGCCGGTCAGCTACAGGGTGACCAAGCCTGATCTTGTGTCCTAAGCCCAATCGTGACAATTTCCTGGTTCTTTGTTTAAATGGTGGAGCACTGGTTTATCAAGTGGTGGTAGAGTTGGGGGGTTTAGTGAGTAGGTCACCGTGATGTTCTATGAGCCCAGCAATGGCCCGTATACTCGATCCATATCCATTGGCTGCTTTTTGGCCACTTGAGGTATAAATCTAATTGTCTGCCACAGAGCCTGTCCATGGTTAACAAGATCTTTCAGCATCCTGATGGTGGAATAAATGTTGGTTTTTGTCCCGTCACTGTGCTTCAATCGACTGATTTCACTGGTTTCTTGGTAAGAAGTACTGGTCAATGCGAGTACCCTGTCTTTGCTTTTCCAAGTGCCATCTCTTTCCTTGGTGGATCTTCATTAATTTTTTAAATGTAATTTTTTTTTAAATTTTTTTAAATGTAATGTTTTTTCGTTTTTTTTTCCCATCCACAGGTGAAGCGTGTGGTGACGCTGTTGTGGTTGTTATTACCAGTGTTCCACAGTTTGTGTGTGAATTCTGTTTGCTTTTACCAGTGAGCCATGAACAGAGCCGTCAGCCTCTCTTTCTAGAT
>CAAKHB010002822.1:0-13715 GCA_901007665.1 Aeoliscus strigatus | reverse complement strand
TAGATCTATTTCACAAGAGAGTTTTGCAGAAATTCATAAAAAGTATACTGTATGAAGGATCGCTGACTCCCACACACTGCTCATCTGCACTGTAAGGTGATGTCTGGGCTGAGGATGCTGAGGACACTGACTGACCCACCTGGGTTTGTGTGTGTCTGCACACGTGTGTGCAACTGTGAGGGCATGCACTCTTTAGCATGTGGCCTGCTTAAAAGTGAATCAATGCAAATGCAATGTATGTCCCTATAAATCGTTTGAAAAGCCACATCCACACACACACACACACACACACACACACACACACACACACACATCTTCGACGTTTCAGTCCGCAAACCAGCTTTGTCTCGTACATTCTCATACACAACATACCATAAATGTGACCACACAAACATTTTGTCTTTAACAGGCACTTGCCACTGTGGCAGCTGTATGTGCGACGATACAGACAAAAGGGGACTAGTGACGGGACGTTTCTGCGAGTGTGATGACAGCGAATGTCTGGATGAGGAAACCGGCGAGGTGTGTGGAGGTACTGTTCATCTCACATCCTCTTCTGTCCGATTGAGAGTCACAGGAAGAGGTTCCGAGCAGTGTCCATAGAATGTTAATGCAATTTGTCAAGGTGTAGCCATGATTAAACCTTTATATAACTACTGCTGACAAGAATGGAGTTAAACAAGTCCTTGGTATGGAAACCTGGCAACAAAAGAAATGCCTTTTTTTCTAATAGCTAATTTCAGCAACAGGAGAGAACATTATCAAAATACTCTTGTGAACATAACCATCCCACTAAGGCCGTTATTTTATAAAAAACAAAAACAACACAATTCATTTGAAGGAGACTGTAAAAAGATAATAAAATAAAATCATTTAGCATTTATTACTTGGATCTGCATATTGACATACTGTATATTCAAGGAGGTGTTAAACTGTCAGCTGGAACCTTCAATCAGTTCAGTAAGTAATTAATAGGATAAGATTTATTAGTAAAACATTGGACTTCACACACAATTGTGACTGATAAATGTAGTATTAGCTACACCTGAATTATGTCCTTGTGAAGAGCAAAAGAGGTGGGATCTATCAACGAATTGTATTGTTTGGCAATTTGATTTAATATCAAGAGTAATTTAGAGAAAACACAAGTCATAAATATATGTATCCGCCAGATTCAAAACCCCGACAGAACTGGACTCATCATCTGTTGCATGTGTTCTGATGTGCTTCCAGGCCATGGACAGTGTTACTGTGGCAACTGTTACTGTGCTGCTGGTTGGCATGGAGACAAATGTGAATTCCAGTGTGACATCAGCCCATGGGAAAGCAAACGGAGATGCACATCTCCAGATGGCAAAATCTGCAGCAACAGAGGTCTGTTTACCCACTTCAAAGCCAGAACACAGAGTGTGTGGGTGTGATCACATTTTTAATTATGTTATCACAAGTTAGACATGTTTTATTCCAGCGGAATATATTTGAATATCTATTTAACATAGGATATGATCATATGTTTAGTTCCAAAAACATATGTGCACTATATAATGAATAGCGGTGTTAAGGGTGTTGCTAGGAGACACAGCAACAAACAGCCAAGAAGAAAATGTATTTCCTGTCTGTTGCTTACGATTATTAAAGGAGGAAACACATTACCCCTCGAGTAGAGAGAGATACACTGCCAGCAGAAACTAATAGAATGAATTCTCACAATATATTTCTGCTATAGTCTCAAACCTTGCACTGTATTCACCATGAAATGTATTTATCATCTGTTGTTTGTGTTTTTTCTGCTGTACTTTACCAGGCTCTGAAAGATCTGTGATCGCAGATTGTATTGTCTGCAGATGATATACTTCATATGCTCGTGTGAATAGTTATACGAGTCAAATGAGTAATAAATAAACAAATTACAGTCTCTATCTGAAGACAAAATAATTTCAGGGACTGTTAACACTAATGTCATTGACTCAGTGTCTGACGCGGCCGAATACTGAAAGAGATCTTGTCTCTTATAGGTAATATGATTTCAGAGGTGGTTCACAGAACTTGAGGGTATTTCATAAGTGGTCAGGTATGATGAGAGAGGCAGTGTGCTGCACAGATGTAAGCTTTGGTGTCCACATTTGATCACAGGGGAAAAAGGAGCCGAGATTGTTTTTTTTTAAAGAAACAGCAACTGTAAGACCACGTATTCTCATCGCTGGACTACGAGTTTAAGTTAACAACCAGAGCGTGTTCATGCAGTAGTAGTCTGTTCCACTCTGCAGAAAATGTCAAATAAAAGCCTGACAGTCCCATGAGATGAATGAAATTAAAAAGGAAGTTTCAGGGAGGTTTTGTTTTCATCCAAGCGGTTTATTGTTTGTGAGTTTTTATACTGACATGATAAACATAAACTGGCATAAACTGATTGATTTCAAACAAACGCCAGCCATATGGGCCATATGAAATGTTCTTCAATTTTCTAGGTGTCTAGGTCCTCACATGCTGTGTCTGTAGATTTACTACACTGTCACTGTTGTATCAGTTGGATGTTTATGATTGGTCCATCATCAGTCTTTAAAGGGGGATTGGTTCCTGAAATCTGTGAATGAGAAGGCACAGAGGAGTGAGGACCCTAAAACCCCTAAAACCCCTAAAACCCTAACCCTAAAAATTGTCACATTTAACAGGAAGTGATAGTGTTCTGCTCACAGTATATCTTCAGTTAAGAAAATGTAGCACAACTTTTTATCTAAAACAGCATTATCCTTTTTAGATTGCCATGAATTCTGTAGAGTTTTGATCATTTCTAATTTGAGTCTGTACGAACATCGTGTCATTCTGCACAGCGATACTAAACAACTTTGAGAAGTCACACAATTTTCTGCCAATTTAAATAGAAATAAACCATCATCCCTATATGACATTTACCATTCCCTCTTAGCTAATCCTCCTTTAGATAATCGTGAAGATAATTCCTGGTGATTACTGAAGATGGAAGAAGGATGATTACCTAGAAAATGTAGAACAGTAACCTTTATCTGTTGCTCGCACTCAAAGAGGAAATTGTGAATGAATCGACTGTCAATATTTAGCTGCTTCATATCAGGGAACTGTCAGCTGCCTTCAGTCTCATACGTTCACTGTGTGTGAACTAATAATATGCACAAAGCATGAGGCCAAATCCATATGCCTCTATATGAGCGGAACATGTTCTTATAGGCAGTAATATGGTTGCATAAGATGCACAGAGGGAACATTTTCTGTGCTGGTGTAATCGTCAAAAACTTCCTTTCTGGTTTCTGAGTGTAGAGACTGGTTATAGAACATTATTAAGCATTAACCAGTTCAGGTGCTGTATGTTCTTGTGAAGCTTGGCTGTGACATTTGTGGCGGACATTGAATCGAATCCAGTTCTGCGGGGTTGGGGGGTGTTGATGGGAACGGAACCTGAAGCCAGGGGCCAGACGCACGCCTGCCACAGCCCACAGGCTTCGCCAGCTGGCCTGGCTCCCCTGGGGGTTCCTTGTGCTCTGTCACCACAGATAGAGAAAATGGGATTCGTCCTGGATGCTGCTTGGCTGATGCTTGGCTGATGCTCTGTTTGAAATGTTAACCCTTCAACACCGACGGTGCCCCTCATTCCCTTCAGCTTACCTTTGAGTACCGTAATTATGCGACAGAAAACTCCTCCGGAAAGCTGAGATGCTGCACTCAGTTCCCTCACCTGGTGTGATGAAGGAGCTAAGAGAACGATAGAATGTCAAATGTGTCTTGAAAGTTTAGAACAGCCATGTTGCTGTCATTACGGTAATCCCATTTGCTCTGTTGCCGGAAGTCAATAAATCATGACTGTAATGAGAGCAACTTTCTTCGCCTTTGGGTGTTTTCTCTTGCTCCTAGCTCCTTCTTCACACCAGGTAAAAGAGCCAAGCGCAGCTTTCAGTAACCGCAAATAGTCACGTCATTACGGTACTTCAAAGTATGCCAGCACGAATGTATCGGAGACGATACTGTCGGTGTTAAAGGGTTAAACAAATGTGAAAAAAGAGCAACCGAAAAGTAGTGATTGAAGGAGAATTTAATGGTTTTTAAATCACAGTGTATTGATTGGAATTGTGCTTGACAGAATCCCTCAACAGAAAAATGCACTAACTATATATGTCCGTGTGGGTGTTAGGAACCTGTGTGTGCGGGGAGTGTACCTGTTACGATGTAGATCCCTCTGGCGACTGGGGAGACATTCACGGAGACACCTGTGAGTGCGATGAGAGGAACTGCCACGCAACCTACGACCGATACACAGATGACTTCTGCTCAGGTTAGAAACAAGTTAGAAAGAAAAAGAAAGAGTATTTTTTAATCAATACCACATGTTGGCATTTGTGCGCACACACTGTGCACATTTCCAACTGTAAAAATGATTTTTCCTGGAGGGAATGAGCTTTCCACCATTTCATGATGAATGCTGACACTGTGTCCACTGTTCATTCATCTCCATGGCAGAAAATGTGAACTTTGCATCCTCGCTTTACATACTCAACAGTTTTTTTGTGCATAGCATCACATATAGTATAAAAACATGTGCAGTGTCCCCTCTACAAAACAACAGAAGTTCATGCAGATTGCACATTCATTAACCCCCCTCCCACACACACACACACACACTTCTTGTTCTTCTCACGTTCGGTGTGCTCACCTCACGTTCATATGCACGCCCTCCACTTGGATTCACCTCTCTGCCTCTTCCACCTCTTTTCTTCTGGCAGGTAATGGCCAGTGTAACTGTGGCAGGTGTGACTGCAAGCAGGGATGGGCTGGGAAGAAGTGTGAGCATCCTCTCTCCTGCTCCTTGTCTCTGGAAAGTAGTGTGAAGAAATGTCGAGGGGCATCCAAATTGCCCTGCCACGGACGAGGTAACAGGTCTTCCCATTCATGCCTGTTGCCATGGTTACAGCAGTTGGTCTGCACTTCTCTCACCTTTCAATGTAGAATACCCTTGATTGCGTGTTTTTCATCATTTGATCCATCCTTGAGAGTGCCTTAAAGGCATTAGGGTGTCCTGAGCAAATATTGGCAACTCGATGCTTTTATTGTGTCACATGTGTTCATGAATGTATAGACATGTTTGTATCACTGTTCATTTTCAGATGTTTTATGTTCTTTGCTGTGCACTGAACTCATACATATGTATGTCCATGTGTGAGATGCAGGGCAGAGGTTGCCTTCAGCAGTGTGAGCAGCTATCTCTGTTGTAGCGGTGGGTCAATGTGTGTGTAGACTTATTAAAATGAGCCCGGTTTCATGGAACCTCTTAAATGTTTGGACTCATATTCATGTCAGAATCAGATCGTGAGGAACATTCCAGCTTGTCCTTTATTTGCACCCGTGAGCTTGCTGACTGATGATGGTAAAAGAGGAGAATAGACACACGCAGGAACAATATTTTTGGAAAGAAAATCAATACATTAAAGTTGCTGTTTAAATTAACGTCTCTTTCATGGTATCATATTTGTGGCTTTTTGAGGAATAAAGCGATATTACAAGACAGGAAGGATTGTGCTTGTTAGGGCTGAACTATTTTATGTTTCACCAAATGATGGTGCGTCTACTCATTCATATTCCTGGTTGCTGGCCAGGAGCTTGGACAAGCATCTTCATTATTGTTTTTTAGAATTTCTGTTCATTCAAGAATGTCACATATCAATAATTCAACAGTCAAAACATTAATTCAAATTATTCGAACACAAAGATTTGCAGCCAAAAGCTGCTCAGCCAATGAATAAAGACACAAGGACTTGGTAGAGCTGTGTTGATTAATTGTTGCAGACAGTGCTGGAAAATGCCACTGGACACATGTTTGATACATCGTACTGACTTGACACAGTCGGTATGGTGAAATCGCCAAGTATTGTGTCATATGTTGTCAGACTTAGAACAAGAAAGGGGAAAAAAAACTATCAGCGTCAAGGGTAATCATACGTGTCCCCATCTATGTTTGTCCAATAATCAGGTCGATGACTAATCACTGGCTCCAACAAAGGCCATCCGTGACTCTGACTCTCAATCCCTAACATGTTGCTCATTCACTCTGAGTGCAGTAAATTGACCATTTAACCAGGAGCCAGTCTGCTCATGTACATTCCAACCTCACAAGCTCAGCTAGATGGAAACACGGATTTTTCACCATTTTGTGGTCGACCTCTCGTGCAAAGTACCAACCTAAATTGTCTCCAAATGTCAGTAGAAGAGGTCAGACAGTTCAAAAACGACAACAGATCTTTGAGTGCCGCTCTTTGGATCCATGGATCCATCAGTGGATCACTCCAGTCCATGAAGCATTTTGTTATTAATGGTTAATGACGTCTCTTGTACGGCCAGATACAAACAGTACACAAGAAGAAGTTAAGTAGGGTTGAAGGTAAAACATTGCATATCTTCAATTCTACCTTTTAACAGACATATTTTAATTCTATTTGGTGCTGGGGTGGGGTCAGACAATAATACATGGATCTGCAAGTCAACCCCAGAGGTGATGCTGATGGACTCTGAACCATCAAAAAACTTATGTGGAGGGTCTTACTTTTGCAGCTCCTCCCTATGGCATCTGACACTTACTTCCTCAGAACCCACAGAGAGCCAGAAAGTTCTTTTATGTCAAAAAAGTCAGGAGGACATATAACATTTATTCAAGTAAAAGGAGGGCAGCTGAGCTGAGTGTTAGCAGTGCACTTTACTAAACCTTGAGTGAGTTGTGTATGTACAGTATATAGTTTATTTTCTTATTTTTATTTGGTCGACGTGGTCATCTTTGAAGTAGCCTGCAAGCATGGGAATTCTTGATTTATAAGGAATTTTATGTTTTTCAGGGGTAATACAGTCAGGTGTGGGAAGGATTCATAAACCAAAATGATGTTGACCCTGGAGTTCACAAATACAATGGTCATTGAACAATACGTTGTTCAAAGGAAGCCTTTGCTCATTCGTGGATACGATGGATGTCACATAGCTCTGCAGAGCTCCAAGTCCTCTGAGGTCTCTCATGTTCCTGTATTTACACTGAAGCAGCCTTTGTCAGTCAGGTTGCTCCATCAACAGGGGCTCATGGACCATTGTTTGGTGGAACTTGCCTGCTGCAGTCCTCGTTCTAGTCTTCCGCAGAATATAGAGCAGCATCCCTTTACTTAATGGAAAGAAAGAAAATGGGACATGAAAGCTTTCAGACTTATGGATATTCATCAGAACTAAGGTTCCCCTGGATTTAACAGAAGTCAATGTTAAAGCACTAATTTTTCATTTTCATTTGTCTGTTGGAGGCAGACGATCACACAGTCATTCAGATTTCATCTCCTCAGGTTTTGAATACATGCTTTTGCATGCTCGTGTGTCCAAAATAAACTGTGGTGTGCTGCCCTCAAACCAGTTCCACAATGGTGCCAAGTAGGCTCGCCACGCCCCCTCACATAATGAAACAGCAGAGATTAACTTGTGATGGGAAAGTTAATTAGTTTCTACACCTCCAGCAGTAGCTTTAAATTATCTCCAACTGGCGTAACAAAATGGAACTTTAAATTACCCCATGCAATGGAACACTTAATGGGATCCATAGATTCTTCCTTTTGAAAATGGGGGGGGGGCGCGGGGGGCTTCAACTGTACATACATAAATGTACATTTCTCACACTCAATATTAATTAAAAATTTTGCATGAATACCCCCCTATTAGTAGATTCCAATAATTACCAGATAAGCAAAAAGTTTGATAATGTTGCTAATGTTAATACTCATTACTACCTTAATATAACGGATTATTCATTCATATATTCAACGATAAGGAAACTGTCTGGGCCAGTTCACTGTTTAGACTGTGTGTGTGTGTGTGTGTGTGTGTGTGTGTGTGTGTGTGTGTGTGTGTGTGCGTGCGCTTGTCTTTATTTGCTTACAGGCGCGTACATGATTATTTTATGATTTTAAGGAAATTACCATCCTCCAAAGTATTTTCTTTTCAGGATGGTACACCCAAATTGCTAGCAAATGGAAGATAAACTTAAATTAAAACTATGGTAAACGTATTTACAAATACAATTTTAGAAAAAGCAAAAAAATACAGATGTGCAGTTGTGTTTCTGTAATGCAGTGAGAAAGCAAGGAGACTTTGGTGTAAGGAAGACACAAGGAACGGAGACAGGAAGTATGGCGTCGGAGTAAAAGCGAGGCAGTGAGAGAGAGAGAGAAAGTGGAGGAGACAGACATAGAAGACCACTAAAGCGTGAATGAATGCGACTGTTGCAGGTGGTAGCTTAAGCGGAAAAGCCTTGAAATTTGAAACAGCAGCTGAGTGGAGATGGCTGACGGAGAGCACATTCTTTCTATACTGAGGTATTTCCTCAAGAACACACCTGCTTTCATCATCTGTCTGCTGTATGGGTTTGTGTGTGGCCTAAATATGCTGAGCAGCAACATCGGCTAAAGTGAAGGGGTACTCCAGATCACATTGAGCCCTTCATGTTGGAATCGGAAGGGTCTTTGTAATGTAGTAATATACACTGAGCACTCTGAACCGTCCATATAAACACATTTTAACCCAAGCAGTAAGTAGAGATCCTTAAGTTTTATTCATCCTCCTTTTCCTCTGAAGCATACATTTGTCACACTGAGCTGCAGTTTGCTGTCTGTTGTTTCTGCCGTGAAAGTTGAGTTTGTCACAGGCTGGTGTCCACTGATGTGACTGTAACAGGAAGCTGTTGGTCACATGAGAAAGAGAGAGAGAGAGAGCGAGAGGGAGAATTAAATATCAGTCCTTGTGTTTGTGTTTTTATGCAGCTAGTTTCGCAGTATAATCAAAAGGTACACACAAATCACAAGGTCAGCATTCTAAAACACATTATGTGCGTGTGCAAACGCAGACACACACACACACACATCCGTTAGGTCCAGAGAGTAAGTGAGAGATGTCTAAATGGTGTGAAGACCACAGAGATAATCGATAAGACAAGGATGTTGTGACATCAGTGGTTGCTATGGTAACTGAATCCCAGAGCAGATGGCAATGTAATATATGTGAAGCCTTGAAGAGAGGTTGTGTGCATTTGTGTGTGTGGCCTTATTCAGTCTGAGTGAGTGCCTCATCTCAAAGTTAAGCCCCAATGAGTGAAATGATGTGTACAGCGTGTTTACCATGTTTGTATTTGTCCATAAAACTCTGAATAAACCAGTAGTGGCGTTACGTGACAGTGACGTGGCACAGACAGCTCGATGGATGACATGGTGAGTGGAGTAGCTGTCGTGATAACTCATGCTCTATTGCCCCTAATTCTCCTCACTGAGTCATCAAGATATACTGACACATATTATAGATACGTTTTATAGTTTATTTATGGCCTCCGAACACAAAACGAACCCCACTGAGCTCCATACAGGCCTCAGATTGATTTATGACTGTGTAACAAGGACATACACAGAGGAGGAAGAGGAGCACTTGGAAACCTGTGTTCCAGCCATCTGGCCAGTGAGGCGGTGAAATTCCTTTGCAGTTATTTTGTGTTGTCAGTGAACCTGTTGGTTTCCTCCTGGATCACTCGGGCAAAGGAGACAAATGCACACAGTGGGAATGTCTGCTATTATTTATGTCAGTAATAAAACAACATGAATCTCAGGGTGAAATGGCTGCTATTTCAGCCATTAGCACTGGTTAATATGCTACTACTTTTTACTGCGAAGGAAAATAATGTCTTAGGTCATGTAAGATTCAGACAAATGTTGAAATTCATGTTACAGCTTTTGACATATTTCAGACAAGGTCGATGCTTCTTCTAAATGTGCCCATAATGGAGGATCAATCAAATGTAATGTATGATGCACACTACCAGTGACAGTTCAGAATAGACAATGTTTCTCCAATGACTGTGAACCGGCATGTTCCATCTCTGAATCCCATGAGGTAGAAGCATCTTGAGGCGTGTGTGTGTGTGACTGATCTTCCTATAAAGTTTCCCTGTATGGAGAAGTCGTCAGGAAGATTAGGTTAAAAGCAGCCGTTGCATTAGCAGCATAATTAAAAACCAGCTGCAGCTTTTATCAGTTAAGAACTATGGTGATGGGGTGGAAATGTGTATCCCAGGGGATAACACAATAACCAGAGATGCTTTTATTTCCACTCACCTCGACTACTGTAACGCGCTGCTCATGGGCTTACCTAAAAACCAGCAGCCACTTCAGGATACAGGCACTGGAGTTTTAAAAGAAAGCACAGTGGTTTATAGGAAGTTTCAAATTGATTTTGTGGTTCCGAACTGGTCTCACACTCCAGACACAGTGAGATCCTGTAGATCATCTTGAACAAGTACAATGTGTTGTTTCACAGCTCTCACCAAAAAACTTCCAAATCATCTTGGCTGTGCTGATTTGGTTTGTTTTCATTATTAGTTCATTTCATTTTACTCATTGGTTTGTTATCTCCCACTTGCTCATGTTATGGGTGCATGGCAGGGTACATTGTGACCAACACATTAGTGATGCCGGAAAACTGTCAACTGACAACAAACCCAGTCCGATCAGAATCCAGCGACATACATTTAACACATCCGGATCACAGGTCACATTCGTTTCAGCCAGTTCTCCAGGTAATCTATCAGTACATATAAACAACACAAATATCTGTACTGACAGAATGAAAGAGTACAAGGCATCCTGCTAACAGCAGTGCTAACCCAAACCCTGGTACACTGGTTCAGTTAATTTGGCCAAATCTCCTCTGTCAGAGGTTTTTTGTGCGACAATTGAAACACCATGATTGGATAGCGAGCTACGTAGAGTCACCTTGAGAGACCAGGGACATAGACATGACCTCTGTGTCCGTAGAGACACTCACATTCACACCTACGGGCAAGAGTAATCCAGAGTAATCCATTAACCAGGCATGAGAGCAGAACATTTCAGAAGTCCTGGAGACGGGAGGAAGCCGGGGTACCTGGAGAGAACCCACACAGACACAGGGGCACAGAAAGACCCCCAGTCCAGGAGTTATAATTACCGTGCCTCTAACCCACTGTCAGCTGGGAATGCTCAAGCTTCCCCACAACCCTGCATAGAATATGTGCTAGAAAGTAGATAGATGACTTCAACACTTGAATGCTCCATTCACACTACACACCAAGAGGCTGTTTGTCGTCATGGTCATTTCCATGCTTACGTCTCCACCGTTGTAGGTCAGTGTCAGTGTGGACAGTGCACCTGCCACCCGCCGGGGGACACTCGCGTTCATGGCAAAAACTGCGAGTGTGACGACCGTCAGTGTGAGGACATCGCTGGAGAGGTCTGTGGAGGTGAATGCACACACACACACACACACACACACACACACACTTCCTGCATCACAAAAAAGCGAATTAAACAAATCTTTCTTGTGTTTAAGCAGGTTTCCGTTTTTGTTTCTTTTCATTTTACACTTTGTGACAGTTCCATTGGGTGGAGTTACAGTGGGTCCCTGGTGTATGGTAACTACCCAAATACAGTAAACATGCCAATACAGACTAATTCACATAGTATTTAGTCACAGCTATACCATATCCTTAATTCAGTAGTGAAGGTTTCTAAAAGAAATATACCTGATCAGAACTATGTTATTGTGACATAGTGACATTTACAAAACTCTGAGCGACTATGTCGATCAGCTAACGCAGTTCCTTGGTATCTAGCTCTGCATTGCGCTAAATGAGGTGTGAGGTGTGTCTGTGTCATCTTGGTCATCAGATCATTGTATTATCTCTTCCTCTGTTGCATCTGTGGCTAACGTTAGCAGCAGTGGTTGCTGCACTGGCATTGTCCACAGGTTCTGGAATAAAGCTGTGTTTGAATGATACAACATTTTGCAAGATCAGCTTCCAGATGTGTAACTTTTTTGTGCTCTCCATCCCCTTATTTTCCATTGCATTTCCTTGCTGACGACTATGATTTCATTTGTTTACTTGCATTGCACAGCTGGAGAGGTGACAATGATCTATACCACAGCACCAGGTTGACAGTATAAAAAAGTCAATTGATAGGCTATTTCAACAAAGCAGGTGCTGACGAGAACCCTACATATTTCTGACCCAGTGTGCCGACCCATATAAACCACTTTATTTTATTTTATTTTATTTATAGCAGATTTGTGCTTACTTATAGAAAATATGTATGATCTTGACCTGTCTCAAGATAGCCGGCCTCTTTCTACCGAAGTGAAAAGATGTATTTATCCTTAGAATTATACACCAAAATCCAATGAGTTTAAATACTTGAAGATTTTTTTATTTTTATTTGTGCACCAGCAGGAGATGCTGAATTTGCAGATCAATTCAATGCTCTCTGCCTTTCCCTCGAAATCGCTGAGCTGAACCTGACAGACGGCCCCGAGGCTCTCGAAGCAGCTCCTTTGCAGAGTGTGTGCTTGTAACTGCTGGAATGGCTTGAACTCAGGGTGGAAACATTCAGAGCAAGGTTGAGCTGCTCCCAAAGACGAGCAGAAATGATCAGAAATTCTGAATTTTCTGCAGATAAATAGGTGAAACTTGTACATGTGTCCCCACTTCATCCCTCTTTGTTGCTCTATCCGATCCTTATCTACACTAGTTATTTAAGTCTGATGTGGTATCTTAGCTTTCAGGAATATCCAAACTGTCACAATTAAAAGTTGACATGGAGTGTAAACCTCAGACACCAATTATAATGTCATGGAACATGAACGTGGCATTACTGTCCATCCCCACCGCTGCCTGATATGTTCTCAGCTGTCCTTATACCTCACTTATGAAAGCTAGTCCAGCCAAAGTGGAGATAATACGACGTCTCCATTAATGTTCTTGTAAGTTTCAGGGATGCAGATGGAACTACAACACCTGACTATAATGGTCTAATTATCCTGTTCTTATCCTGATAATGGCGCATTATATATGTCCACTGTGAAAGATCCATAACCACTAGGATTTAAGAGTAAATAAGTAAGGGTCAATCAATGCATAGGTGTATGGGAGGCCTCCAAAGCTTTTGTACGAGGGAAGTTCATTGCTTACTCATCAAAAATTAAAAAAGAAAATGTACTAAAGCAAGAAAAACTGGAGAAAGACATATGCAACATGGAAAAGGAGCTGGCTAAGAGATACTCAGACAATTTATATAATACATTATGTAACTTAAAGTTCCAACTACATGAGCTGTACAATAAAAAAGCGCAATATGCTTTATTCAGGCTTAAAACAAATTTTTATGAGGGAGGAGAGAAAGGTGGTAGACTGTTGGCCAGACAGCTTAAACAGAAGGAGAATTCCAATAATATCCCATTGATAAAAAGAGGTAGTGAAATACTTACATCTTCCAGGGACATTAATAGAACATTTGAAACCTTTTATAAGGATTTGTATACCTCAACTTGCACAACCACATCTGATGAGATGAATGCTTTTTTCTCAAACCTGCAATTACCGACTATTTCGAACTGCCAAAGAAATAGGATGGAAGCCCCCATAACTGAGGAGGAGATCAGAGCCACTATCCAAGCAATGAAAACAGGGAAATCACCACGTCTGGACGGCCTACCTGTTGAATATTACAAGAAGTATATTGATATATTGGCCCCCGTATTACATAAAGTGTATATGGAGGCGTTTGAGTTGGGTTCACTCCCTGATACGTTTAATGAGGCATTAATTTCACTGATACCCAAAAAGGACAGAGACGGGTCGGACCCAGCCAATTACA